>CAIGQZ010033037.1:1861136-1871347 GCA_903798205.1 Danio tinwini
CAGACAGACAGACAGACAGACAGACAGACAGACAGACAGACAGACAGACAGATAGATAGATAGATAGCCAGATATTTCTTTTGCCGTGTTTATTGCATCTATCTAAGATCAATCCGCTGACAGTCCTCCAGGTAAAAGCCATCTGGCTTCTCTTCTGCAATAAAAATCCCCTGCTGAAGTGGCCCTCAAAAAAACGCCACCGATACCACGCCTATCCTAACTACATCACGTGAGCCACAAGATGCTTTTTAGAAGCACATTAGTTAGCGTGGTTTAGGGCACAAGGAGCTGCTTTGACCTTGTCTCGAGTAAATTGTGCAAGCTAAGCTAAACCGAGGCCGCTCCTCTGAGCAGCTGAGACTCCGCGCCAGCACTCATAAGCACAAGGTGAATTTAAATGTGCTTGCTACAGTGTGTGAGTGTTTGCTGTCTAAAAGACGGAGCCAGGCCTTTCAATCATACCGTGCTTAAATGTGCTGACGATGACTCATTGTATATATAGCAAAATACAGACGGAGGAAATGGACGCTTGAAGTGGACCATTAGAAAGAGACCTGTTTACGAAGCATTGTATGGTAACGGATCTGACACCTCTTAGATTCTTCATCACTCTTTTTCACCACTTTCCCTACACTCTGTCAGGCTGTATGTAACAAGGGTTAAGAATGAGAGCAATACATGGAAAGTGTGTGTTTTGTGCTACCGTAATCTCCCAAACCGCAACTACGAAAGTCCTTCCAGCTCAATTTCAGACCACTACTGAATTGATGGCATATAAAGAGCATTGCTTTTTCATGCTAATGTCTGGTATCAGCCTCTGGCAGCTTGTGCAGTCCTAGAAAAACAGAAAATTTTGTACTTATAGGTGTATATCAGCTTGAACATTTAAAGGGCATGTTTTTACTGCTCTATGGTACTATTATGCACCTTTTAAAAATGAATGTGGTGCTTTTAGGTTCCTAGTGACAAACAGTTGCACTCAATAATTGTTCCATACTATATCTGATACACTCTGCACACAGAGCTTTCCCAAAATTGTGAATTTTAATCTGATGGGCTGGTTTTACTCATTATCCTGTGAAATAGGGTCTGCAGGTTTATATCAGTTTGTTTGGAAACCAAACAACTACAAAGAGAATGACAGAACTAGAACATTTGTGATGATTTGGTCTTTTTTTAGGCACTAGTAATGTCCAATAAATTTGTTCATGCATATTGGACATTACAAGTGCCTGAAAAAAGGACAAATCATCACAAATGTTTTAGTTCTGCCATTCTCTTTGTAGTTGTTTGGCTTTTTAAGAGTATGGTGTTGGTGTTGTTCAAGAGTAGCTTGACGCAAGTTATGCAACAGCTGAAACCTATGCCTTGCATAAATCTGTCCATATTGGTTTTTGAAGCACTGACTTCAGCTGCAGTCCACTCTTTTTGAATCTCCTCTGCATTTTTGTTTGTGCTTTGTTTCACAATTATCTCCAAGGTGCGGTTATCCTTATTGCTTGTACACTTTTTTCTATCTGATACACTCTGCACACAGAGCTTTCCTAAAATTGTGAACTCTAATCTGATGAGCTTGTTTTACTTATTATCCTGTGAAACAGGGTCCACAGGTTTAAATCTATTTGTTTGGAAAACAAACAACTACAAAGAGAATGGCAGAACTAGAACATTTGTAATGATTTGGCCTTTTTTGAGGCACTTGTAATATCAAATATATTAGTTCATATATATTCATTCTAATATAGACATATTTGATCTGATATATCTTCAAAAGATGCTGCCTGTTGTTCAAGAGTAGCTTGACGCAAGGTATGCGACAGCTGAAACCAATGTCTTGCATACGTCTGTGTGTAGTGGTTCTTGAAGCACTGACTGCAACTGCATTCCACTCTTTGTGAATCTACCCCAAATTTTTTTATGAGTTTTGTTTCACAATTCTCTCCAGGGTGTGGTTTGCCCCATTGCTTCTACACTTTTTTCTACCACATCTTTTCCTTCCCTTCGCCTCTCTATTAATGTGCTTGGAGACAGAGCTCTGTGAACAGCCTTGTGCAAGGTGTCAATTGTCGTCTTTTGGACAACTGTCAAATCAGCCATCTTCCCTATGATTGTGTAGCCTACAGAACCAGACTGGGAGACAATCTAAAGGTCTTTGCAGGTGTTTTAAGTTAATTAGCTGATTAGATTGTGGCACCAGGTGTCTTCAATACTGAACCTTTTCACAATATTCTAATTTGCTGAGATACTGAATTTGGGGTTTTCATTAGTTGTCATCAAAATCATTAAAACTAAAATAAATAAACACTTGAAATATATCAATCTATCTGGAATGAATGTATACATTATACAAGTTTCATGTTTTGAATGGAATTGTTAAAATACATCAACTTTTTGTTAGGGTCTAAAGAAGTTTCCATACTACCAGTGATCAAACTGATAAATATTGACAAGCAGCTGTACTGTGCTTTTTCATATTGTCAACAGTCTTGCTTGATTTAATTGACAATGTGAAATGGCTAAACAAGCTGGTTGTTTTAATGCTTCATCGGTTTAACTCCATCCTCAATTAATCACACTTTAACCAGCAAATCAACACATTCGGCATAGCTAGAAATACCCAGCTGAGTGTGTAGGAGGTAAACTCTGGAGTTCCCCAAGAGCAAGACTGGACATTGCTATTCTACTGTACATTGATCAAGTGCATATCAATACTGTTTATTTACAATACACTTCCTTTACATTGACAAGACTTGACACCTTCACCTATTTTTGGAGTCCTATCGGGAATGTCTTTCAAAGTATTACCTCTCTGAAAGCGCAGTACACTCTTTCTCATTTGGGAACCCTAATCTGAACAACAAATACAGCCGGAGTGGAGCTGTCCAACCTGATGAAACCATCCAAGCGGGAAAATAGATTGAACATTTGTACACAACAAATCTAGAATGTTCATTTAGAGAGTAAGGGGGCATTAGCCGGGGATGTATCAGCACAACAGATCAACCACTGAGATGTGTATTTTTGGCATAGTTTTATCTTAATCCCTTTCACCCTATGTCTCTTCTTCGACTATTGGGATAAAGCCTCAGAAATGTACCACTAAGCATGATGCAGTAAAAATCTCTTGTGTTAATAAAAATGAGGACTTGGCACTTGGCCTAATTTAAAATAGCAGACATGGCTTCAGCCACGGTGGTTTTAAACCACTCATAAGGAAAATTGCTTTAAAACAACATCAATTTTACACCAGCAGTGACAATACAGCTCCGAAGAAGACAGGTAGTAAATTCAGACAGTAAATTCTCAGGTTATACTTCTGAATAATGTATTGAAAGTACAAGACCATTTGTCACAAGTCTTTTAGAGGAATAGTTCACCCAAAATTCAGTCACTTTTTCAGTTTCATATTGTACCAAACCTGAGAAAATGAAAAATGAAAGCCATACAGGTTTGTAACAGCATTTTTTATGTGGACTTTCACATTACCCAGCAGGCACAGAATGTCAATATGACGTCAGAATGACGTTGTACCCCAACGTCATGAGGACATTGCATTTTGTATGTAAATGAAAGTTGAATTGACGTCAGAACCCAACGTCAAGAGTCAATGTCCAACGTCCAGCCTAAAATCAACCAAATATCAACGCCTAATGATGTTACAGCTTAACCTTGTGTGGATGTTTCTACTATGACGTCTATCAGACGTTGGATTTTGGTTCCCATACCTGACGAATAAATGTCAGTATTTGACATCAATATGACGTTGTTATATGATGTTGGCTTAACATGTACATTGGATTTTGGTCACTTTCCAATGGAACCTAAAATCAACCAAATATCAACCTCATTTTATGTTGTTATTGGATATCAAAATAACGTTGTCCTTACATGCTGGTTAGAAATTTAATTTTGTTCATCTGACCTCACGATCTAAATCTAACCTAATATTAACGTCTTATGATGTTGTGTGCCTGCTGGGTACTTTTGTACACCACATTAGGAATTAGACTGACACATGGTAAACTCTATTCATTTCAGTGCTGACTGTTGCTGCTTATATTAAAAGTGTGAAAGCAAATTTGGAGGTCTACACACCATTCAAACCATTCACATTGTGAATTTGTCTCTTACAATCCGCACAATAGTAACACATTAAATAAGTAGCTTGTAAGACAACCATGTCTAATCCTGCTCTAGTAGGGTCAATGTCAGGTAGAGTTTAGCTTCAACCTGACCTAACACACTTTCCTGGAAGTTCCTACTAATCTTGAACATCTTGATTAATGGGATTGGACCTAAATGCTGCAGTGTAATTGACCTCCAGATGCAGGATTGACAGCTTATGTTTTAGGATAAACCAATAAGTCTCAAAACCTGACTGACATTGGTAGAAGGATTTACTGGTCATCGCAATGTAAGTCAGGGCCTGTTTACACCCAATTTTAGTCCTCAGGCCCCCCCCCCCCCCTCCTCCCATCTTGCACATTTTGTATGTTTCTCTCATTTGACACACAAGAATTACTTCATGTAAATGAGCTGATGATCTGAATCATGTGTGTTAAGTAAGGAAGGCATGCAAAATGTGCAGGGCGAAGATTTCCAGGGAACTGAAATTGGTGAACCACTGGTTTACACTACAGTTTGTACATTAAGGGCAAACAAACATACACAACAATGATGAAGTATGTGGTACTGCTCAAGTGTTTGCTAATGCTTCATCAGCAAAGTGGTGATTTACTTCACATTACAACACACAGAGGAGACGCATCACACACACACACAATTCTAAATACTCACCGTACTCACTGGCTCATGGTTCATTTACTGTTTACAAACAAAGCAACAGTGTCAAACACTGGCCTGGCATACATAATACAGCGTTTTTGGTGGATTTTGAAAACGTTGTCGTAGACGTGAAACTTTTAAAATGCAAAGAGAAATTTTTTTTAAGTTTTGGGCTACATTGATGTCGTGTAGAGACTGAAAAGTGAGAGCCAAGTGATGAACGTAATTAATTTTACAGCTCAGGAGCCTTTACAGTCTTCTAGACGACCCCCCTTTCTCAATAACAGCTGCACTGCATCCCTGCGTAAGCCCTTTAGGCTTGCTCTAAACCCTATTATATCTCTCTTAACTTCACCCTTAGCACCATTCCTGTCTTCACATTGTTCCACCAAAACTCCAGCAACACAGGTTGCCTTTTCTCTCAAAATCCTCCATATAACGCCTTCCCACTGACACATCTTTCTCTCTCATCCGATAAATTAAGCGTATTCCACATCTACCTTTTTTCTTATCTTCTGCTTACGCCTCATCACCAATTCAGCACACAGGGCAGGGTTTGCGAATGCTCCATCGGAGGTAAATTAATTGCATGCACGTCCTTATCGTTCGTCATTCTGTAAGACTATAATGTTTCTTTTTTTCCAGCTGATTTCCTTTCACTTTCCCCTTACCTGCAGTCCAGTCGTTCCAGCTCAAAGTGGGGATTGAAGTTGAGCATGATGCGCTGTGAGGGTTCAGGTGCGCTGATTACCCACTGACAGCTCTGATGGGGCGGGTATTCCTGAGGGTATCCTGGAGATGTGATGTAGCCAGCTCCGCTGGCATCCAGGTGGCCTCCACATGTCTCAACTGGGAAAGACACAAACAGAAAGAAAGTGAGCAAGGTAGTTTTTAAGATAAGTTAGTTATTAGCCACATATTTAACACTAATTTGGCCAAGCAGAGCAGCGTGAATTCAAGGCAAATTAAATACATAAATCAAGAGCACTAGCAAATCCCTGAGCGAGCACTGCATGGCTAACAGGAAAATGTATAATGTTGTCAAAACACACAAGGGACAAAAACAACACTATATGAAGTTAAAGCCATCATTAAATCAAAATTAGCCATATTTCCTTCATTAATGGATGCTTCTGCCGCTAATGGTGCATCTTGGAAGATGTCAGCAAGGCTTTTTGGAAATACATCACATTCATTCATTCATTTTATTCCTTGATTTAACAGGGGTTGCCACAGTGGAATGAACCGCCGACTTCTCTGGCATTTGCTTTAAGCAGCGTATGCCCTTCCAACCACAACCGAGCATTGAGAAACACCCATACATTCTCTCATTTACATGCACACTCATACACTATGGCCAATTTTATTCATTTATTTATTTTCCTTCAGCTTAGTCCCTTATTTATCAGAGGTCACCACAGTAGAATGAACTGACAACTGTTCCAGCATATGTTTTATGCAGCAGGTGCCTTTCCGGCCACAACCTAGTACTGGGAAATACCCATACATCTTATTCACATACACTCATACACTACGGCCAGTTTCATTCATTCATTCATTCATTCATTCATTCATTCATTCATTCATTTTCCTTCAGCTTTGTCCGTTATTCATTAGGGGCTGCCACAGCGGAATGAACCACTAACTATTCACTCTCATATTCACACTTATACACTATGGCCAATTTTGTTTACAGAATTCATCTATAGCGCATGTCTTTAGACTGTAGGAGAAACCGGAGCACCTGGAGGTAACCCACGCCAACATGGGGAGAACATGCGAACTCCACACAGAAATGCCAACTGACCCAGCCGGGGCTCAAACCAGCGACCTTCTTGCTGTGAGGCAACATACGGCCAATTTAGTTAATTACCTAATGTGCTTTTAAGTTTTCCACACAATGCATGCAGAAGTCTGGAAGCATTCAATAAATTCATAATTGTCTCTTCAAGAAATAATAGCTCACCATAGCTAACGCTGAGACAGGAAGTGAAACGCAGGTCTCTTCTCTGGAGGTTCAAGGGTCATCCCTAAAAGCTGCAATGGGATCCAGCATAACAAAGCCTTTTTTCAACCACCACACCCGACGTGCTTTCTCTGTTATCTTCACCAAACACTCCTTCCATGTGCTAGCGTTCATGCTAACATGCTCAACGGCCTTTTTTCATGCTGCTCTCACACATAGCGGATATCATTCTGGTCATTATTATTCTAAATGGAGCTAAGATTAGGAGACAGAAATACTTTCTGGTCCTTCACCATGACAACCGTGCTGTGAGGGGTTTTTAACCACATGCCAGCCAAACGGCAACTGAGGAATTAGCAGATGGGTCATTCCTACTATGCATCACATTTTCATGCCTTCTTTGTAGAATATCGAACTCTCAATTTGCAAAAAAAGGAAAATTTTTGTCGTTTTTATTTAAATGTTAGATCACAGAACATTGACCTTGAGTAAATTAATCGCATTGGTTTTAAATAAATTCATTACGTTTAGATTGATGATATTATTTTTCAATGTCTTTTTGAGCTGTACTCTTCTAAACTGTATTGTATTTAAAATGTATTTATTTATTAATAATAGTCCAGAGGTTTCTATTTTTTTCTTTTCTCGGAAATTGGTGATTAATAGCCAAGCTAAGAGGAAATGTTCTCATAATTTTGGCTATGTTCTCTAAAGGTTCTCTCAAAGTTATCAAAAACATTTTTGCATAATGTTTGTAGAATGTTTCCTTAATAATAATTCATTCATTCATTCATTTTCTTTTCAGCTTAGTCCCTTTATTAATCTGTGGTCACCACAGCGGAATGAACCGCCAACTTATCTGACACATGTTTTACGCAGCGGATGCCGTTTCGGCCGCAACCCATTTCTGGGAAACATCCACACTCATTCATTCACACTCATACACTACAGACAATTTAGCCTACCCAATTCACCTGTACCACATGTGTTTGGACTGTGGAGCACTCGTTAATAATAATTCTAATTAATAATAATAAATGTAATTGATAAACGTTCTAAAAATGTTAGCAAAAAGAACGTTATCATTGTGTTGTTGGGGGAATGTTTTTAAAACGTTAGCTTATAAACGTTACCATTACATTCTGAATGTAACATTCTAAAAATGTCAAGATAAAAACGTTATCATTGTGTTTTTGTTGGAACGTTTTAAAAAACATTTGAAATAATATTCATTCATTCATTTTCTTTTCGGCTTGGTCCCTTTATTAATCTGGGGTTGCCACAGCGGAAGGAACCACCAACTTATCCAGCATTTGTTTTACACAGCAGATGCCCTTCCAGCTGCAACCCAGTACTAGGAAACATTCATACACACTCATTCACTTATACACTACGGCCAATTAAATTTATTCAATTCACCTATAGCGCATGTCTTTGAACTGTGAGGGAAACCAGAGCACTCAGAAGAGACCCACGCCAATATGGGGAGAACATGCAAACTCTACACAGAAATGCCAATTGATCCAGCCGGGACTCAAATCAGTGACCTTCTTGCTAGCGTGAGGCGACAGTGACAACCACTGAGCCACCCTGTCACCCTCAAGTTTCCTTAATAGTAGTTATAATTAATAATTGTTAGAAAAACATTATAAACATTATAAAAAAATTTAGCAACAAAATGTTATCATTGTGTTGTTGGGGAATGTTTTAAAAACATTAGCATTAAAAATGTTAACATTAAGTTATAAATGGAACGTTCTAAAAACGTTAGAGTTATTGTGTTTTTGTCTGAACATTTTAAAAACGTTTTAAATAACATTATTTAAACATTAATATAACAAGAGAATAACATTTTCTACAAATGTTTTGATAACCAAGCAATAACGTTAATTCAACATCTGAAACCTGGACGTTTGAATACTCTAATAACGTTCAAACAAATAGTTTTTATAACGTTATGGAAACGTTACAGAAATGTTTTTATAACATAAAATTATTAGCTGGTAGGTTATTCATTCGCTATCTCGCACTTCATTTTATATGTCAGTATTTTGTTTAAATTATTTAAAATCGGTTCATTATTTATGGTTGAACTGGTTATGTTTAAATCTACTAAAATTAAAAATGAACAATTTATTCATTAATATTCCAGTTGTTTCTACTTATTTTAATGGCGATGTTGTCTAAAATTGCTAATTAATTCACAGATGTTTCGTGTGTCCTCATAAACATCATTTTAAATCCAGTCATTCCTTTGTAAAAACCGTAGCCAACAAAAGTCAGCTCCTGCATGACATCATCTTCCAGATATGGATGAGGAATCATCAGTGAGGAAAAAGCAGCCTAAAATATTCAAAACATTATTCCATCATGTCAGTCCCTCATCGAGTGATGACAAATGTGTTTCAGTACTTATAATTGTCTGCAAATATATTAAACATTAGACCTTGAGAGTCTAATTTTGACCTGTATATATTTCATATTCAATTCCATAGAAGCTTTTTCTTGTTGTGTTTAAAGGCAACATGTTTAAAATAGCACTGCATAAAAGGAAAGACTCAGGCATCTAGAACATGGTCATGCATGATTACTGGCTTATGAGCAGACAAGCTTGAAGATTATATTTTCTGTGAGACAAAATACAAAATACACCTTCACAAAAGGAGAATGTATCTCGCTATCACACTTATGTTTGGTGGGATACATCACAACATACATCAGAAAGGGGAAAGTGGGAATAGTGCAGGTTCAGAGAGGAAGAGGCTGGTTTGATTGACAGTTCTGGGTCTTATGTTGTCTTCTGCAAACACATAGATAAACACGGCTGTCTGGATAGCATTAGGAAAACTCCTCCTCTCTTTGACTGAACAAACTTCAGGACTGCTTCACCCTTACCACCCTGCAGCTTCCATTATTAAATGTTATATACAACTAAGTGGTTGCTGAAAGATGGACTCTGATATTAAAGCATGATAAAAACAATGGTGCAGATGGGGAGAATGAAATCAAAAGACAGTCAAAAACCCTCGACTCTCTGCATATGTAGGGATTTTCAGAAATTAGCCTTCAAAAGCAAGCTGCAGGGTATCCGAAAACCACGTTAAAGATCTCAAGTGCTATGCATTGGCATGGTGGAAAAATCTTGAGACAGGGAGTTGAGTATCGCCTGAAGCCAAGACTCCCATACGTGCCGGTGTGCCAGTCATAAGAGCCTGAATAAAAGGTTTAAAGATGGCTAGGGTTTCTTTCAAGTGTTGACATTTCCACTGCTATTATGTCTTTTTAAAAGGTACACTTAAAATGAGCTGGCATTTAAGGCAACAACCGAATCCTGCTAACCCTTTTCAACTACACTCTATGAAGGGGAAAAAAAGCGAGCCAGAAACATGTAGGTGGGTGCACACACACTCAAAAAAATGTGTGTTTCCAGCTTTAAATATATATATATATATATATATAT
>CAIGQZ010033037.1:1871447-1882440 GCA_903798205.1 Danio tinwini
ATATAATACACACATATATTATGTAAAATAAAAACATTTATTTTGAATGCGATTAATCGTGATGACTTTTTGCCCAACGCTAATGTGGGTGTAGTTGGTCAAAATTATTAGCTCTCCTGTAATAAAAAAAAATCATTTTCTGAGTGCTGTTTAACGGAGAGAGGTTTTTGTCAACATATTTTTAATCAGAATGATTTTAATAATTATATAAATTACTTAAATATTTTTTTCATTTAATAACTTAATAATTGCCATCTGCCATGATGACAGTACATACTATTCTACTAGCTATTTAGCAAGATACTAATATTGAGCTTAAAGTGCAATTTAAAGGCTCAAGTAGGTTAATTAGGTTAACTAGGCAAGTTAGGTTAAATGGGTAAGTCATTGAACAACAGGGATTTGTTGAAAAACAATCGAAAAAATATATTTTCTTAGGGGGCTAGTAATACTAACCTTAAAAGTAGTTTTCAAAAATTAAAAACATGCAAAACAAACAAAAAAATAAAGACTTTCTTCAGAAATAAATTAATAATAAAAATATAGGAAATACTGTGAAAATGTCTGAGCTCCATTTAAAATCACCTGAACCTAAAAAAAAATAAAACAAATTCACATAAGGGCTAATATTTTTGCATTCAAGAGTTTTCCTAAATATTTTCTATTTTTCTGACCATTTCATGTAAACTCTTAACAAGGTTTTGCATGCAATCTCAGTAGTCCTGCAGTTTCTGAAATACTCAGAGAACTTGTTTAGTAACATCAACTATGCCATGTTTAAAAAAAAAAATCTTTCTTCCTCCTTCAAATTCTCAGTTTGAGCTGTCTTGAGCATGTCTACTTGCTTAAATGCATTCAGTTGCTGTCATGTAATTGACGGATTAGACATTTAAGTTAACAAGCACTTGAACAAGTGGCCGGTGAGTGTATATCAGTATATATGTACAGTATATACATATATCCATAAATATTACATTAACGAGAGCCCAAGGGTTGTGGTTGTAATTCTCATAAAAAAATAATGTCACAGTGCAAAAATTTGTCCAAAAAATAGACTTCTTTTTTTCCTATTTTCCTTCTTTCATATTGTGCTGATGATGACTTGACAGTTCCCTTCCAGCCCTCCTCCAATGAATACCTCACCTCATCTCAGTATTATTACCCAATATATTACAGGAACACAAAAGGACAGACAGATAGCAATCATTCTAGCATTTTATTCAGTCTGGATGTATTCTCTGTCTGTGTCTATCGCTCTATTGTGTGTTTTTCGGGGAACAGGGTCTTGAGGATAAATCCATGAGGGGGGGATTTTGCGTGCTCTGCACTTTTTTAGACAGATCTGTCCTTTCATGTGGGGAGACAGTAGGGGAGAGCGGGCTACAGACAGCCAAGAGATTTCAGACCCTGCTTGAGGGATGAACAAAGAAGGAAAATAAGGTTCTGTGCAACTTTAGATGGTGTGTTCGTCTCAAAACATAATATTTACTCAACATCATGTCATTCCAAACAAGCATTTTTGTCACAAAGAAATGGGAATGATGACAAATATGAGCAAACGCTTCCATTAAAAGCACTAAGATATAGTCAATAAGACAGATCTGTCTTTGTGTGAGTGATAAACAGACTGAAATTCTCCTGGTCTCTCTGAATCTATGCTAACAAATCAGTTTTGAGAAAGGAATCGGTGGAATCATTCAATACAGTAGATCTTCCTGCATGATTCATTCATGCTGCATTGCCATTTCTTTCACGAAGTTCAAACCTAATCAGTCTTGACAACCAACCCTGGCTTTTCTTGGCACATTCATGAGAGTTCATAAAAGAAGTAGCCATGCCTGATGTGGGAACAAATCATTATTTTTAGAGAGGGATCGCTTCAGTTAATCTAGTATACCAAAAAAACTCAGCTTTCAGGTTAAACTTACTGACTCAATCATCTAGTTGTAATCAAGGTGTGTATTACAGTGGGGTTTGGGGAGTCAGATCCCCCTAATTAAAGCTTGATCCCACCTGAAGGACATCAAAACAAGATGTATGGGGGGGGTGAATAGAATAGTTAAGAAATAGTTTGCTCTAATCTGTATCTTAAATAATACTAATAATTAAAATAATATCATTCATTGATTAATTTTCTTTTCGGTCCCTAATAATCTGGGGTCGCCACAGCGGAATGAAACACCATAATTAAAATAATAGATAAATTAAATATACATTTGACCACCCCTGTAATAGTCCGTAGCATTGTGAATGCTTGTTTGCACCAAAAAACGGCAAATCTAGAGCACCAACAGACAACATAAGTGTCTTGTAAAATAGGCATTTGTACTGTAGGTGTCTGTAAAACTAGATGCATAGTTTGTATTTTTTATACACTTGCTTGCACATGGAAGTTAAACAGTAAAATAAAAAATATGTGCAGTCTTTCATGGTCATCCATTAATAGGTTTATTTATATCACAAATGCCATTGAGAACCACTCAATATTCCTCAAAACACTGAAAACATAATAACAAGTTTGATTAATAAATTAGATGTAACTGAATTAAATCTATAAATTTGGTTCACTGAGGGATATTACAAAACATAATCGACAATGCATAATTTGCACCCTGGTTATAATGGTTCGGCATTACTAGTCCACTATTACAGTATATACTAATATATAATGACTCATATTTAGGGTTGGGAATCATTTAGGGTTATTTCTATAATGGTGCTATATCAAAATTTCTAAAACGATACTGGTGCCAAAACGTTGCCTAAACTGATACTTTTGAGCCACAAAATGGTGGATGACTCTAAAAAAAACTCTTTTATTTGACATTTTTTATTTTTTATTTATTTATTTAACACTTATTTTCAACTTATTATTTAACTCATTTAACAATTATTTGAATCATTTTAGTTTAACAATACAATTAAAGTTTGAAGTATACATAAATTCATATTTTATATATTAAATTGCATTGATATATTTCTTTTTATCGTTTGTTTGTTAGCATGAATGAAAAATTTGCATTATGCGAATAATATTAGCTTACTACTAACCTGTGGAAAGGCTATCATCACCTTTTTTTCTAGGGTTGGGGCTTGAGTCGTCACTGAGTATGTTTACATGTACACCAATACTCGGATTTTAATATGGTTAAGGCAATACTCCGAATAAGAGTCAGTACAAAAGTCAAACATGTTTAGAGTGATCTAAAAATATTAGGATTTTTTTTTGTCTAAGCCTTTAATAATTTTTGAAAAAAGTTAAAATGCAGAAAAATAACTGTGAATGTTACTCTTTGAATACAAATGGCTCTGTGTGTGTTTATTTTGAGTGCATGCATGCGCCCAGATGTTTTGTGCTCCTCTCTGCTGGTATTAATTTCTATTAATGGAATCATGGCTGCGTTGTGCTGTCACTGTGGCGATAAGTTACATCCATGTGGAGAGGTCGTGATATATCTCCATCTCTTTCTCTTGTGCTCTTTTTCTCAATATTTCACTCTCCGTCCTCCGTTTGCACCTTAATTAAAAAGTGCTGTCACCAGCTGTGAGGAAATCAGCACCGATCCAGTCATCCTTACTAAAGCTTTCTCAATCAAACTCTCATTCTCATGAGTCTCAATGCTGCCAAAAGAGTCAAAAAGTGGTCCGTCTGTATTTAATTTCATTACTCTATAAGAGTCAGTGTCGCATTGCCTCATTCAAATTGATGGCTGGTCCATCCAATCAAATGGCGAATGTTAAATGTAAGAGCTGTCAATCTTAGCTATAAATACAATGCAAGCACCCTCCTGATGTAAAACAGTTCTGACTGTTTTCTACTTACTTTCTATACCTGTACTAGAGGTCCAGTTTAAACTGGTTAAACTTCAAATAATGATGGCAAGCACAACTATCAAATAGTTTTAGCAAAGCAGCTTGTAATGCTAATCTATATGGATGATTTCAAGATATACAGAACATGCTATATTATGTTGCTGGCACTCACTTTACTCAGGAGCACCTGCTTTAAATAAATATGTGTGATCAACTATGGTTTAACACTGTTTGGTGGAGCTACAAACCAAAAAGCCTCATGTTTTTACTGCATACATGTTCTTGGTATTGTTTGGTCTCTATATGAAACTATTAGGCTTGAGATCTTGAGCCATACACTGCATTTTAGCTCATGCATTTAACCAAAACCCAAAAAACAATCAAAAGCCCAAAGTGTTATTTTATCTCTTGAAATGTACATCCCTTATAATCATGTATACTGTAAATATTTTACTTTGAGAGTAGGAAACAATGTCCACTCACTTACATACAAATTGGACACTTACACTTTAGACATAGAAGAAATAAAACAGATGAAATGGATAGTTCAGCCAAAAATGAAGATTTGCTCACCACTTATTCACCCTCAGCTGCTTTCTAAACTTTATGGACTTCTGTTTTTTGATGAACGAAGAAAACAAGATATTGTGAAGAATGTTCGAAACCAGTAGCCACTGACATCCATAGTAGGAAATAAAGAAATTGGCAATGGCTGCCAGTTTCTCAAAATGTCTTCTTTTGTGTTTAAAAGAAAAACAAAATAGTTTAGAAAAAGTTGACAGTGAGTAAACCATGACATCATTTTCATTTTTAGGTAAATTGTCCTTTTTAAACCTGACAAAAGTCTTGTCGTCGACTGCAGTTGTAAGGGCAACAAATATTAACTGGACTTCTAGTTGATCATTTGGAAAAGTGGCAGAAGGTAGATTTTTCAGATGAATCATCTGTTGAACTGCATCACAATCATCACAAATACTGCAGAAGACCTACTGGAACCCACACGGACCCAAGATTATCACAGAAATCAAATCAAGTCAAATTTGGTGCAGGGAAAATCATGGTTTGGGGTTACATTCAGTATGGGGGCGTGTGAGAGATCTGGAGAGTGGATGGCAACATCAACAGCCTGAGGTATCGAAACATTTGTGCTGCCCATTACATTACAAACTCAAAGGAGAGCGCTCCTTCTCATATTTCAGCCTCTGCAAAGTTCCTGAAAGCAAAGAAGATCAAGGTGCTCCAGGATTGGCCAGCCCAGTCACCAGACATGAATATTATTGAGCATGTATGGGGTAATATGAAGGAGGAGGCACTGTAGATGAATCCAAAGAATCTTAATGAACTCTGGGAGTCCTGCAAGAAGGCTTTCTTTGCCATTCCAGATGACTTTATTAATAAGTTATTGAGTCATTGCAGAGATGTATGGATGCAGTCCTCCAAGCTCATGGGAGTCATACACAATATTAATTCTTTTTCCACTGCACCATGACTTTATCATTAAAAATCAAGGCATGATCATATTTTATTTTGGTAAAATAAGCGTAATCCTGAGGCCTTTGCCTTTCACATAAGCCAATTCCGATGCCAAATTATCAACTAGAAGTCAAGGCATTATTTGTTGTTCCTAAAGCTTGGATAAGTGACAAGACTTTTGTCAAGTAGTGCATTAATAGTAATCACATTAAGCAACTAATAAAGTATATTAGACCAATCTAAATCTATTTCCAAAAAACAAACAACAAATTATTTCTATGTGCTGTCTTAAGTGTCTATGCATTTTACAAAGATTTTGAATGCAATTCAACGAATCAGATTTTATAAGACACTTCAATTACCAATTCCCGGTGACCGTGCATCATGAATTTTACAGTTATCATTCACTGAAACTCTGCAGTGCCCTAATTTACAAACATCAATGTGTCACGTTGTCTGTCTTCTCTCTCACACCCACACACATGCTCCACTAAAAGCTCAAAAATGACAGTAACTAGGAGGGGCCGTTTCAATTATTTATGCTATATTTTTAATTCCTCCTCAATTCAAGCAACCCAGGGAATGCTCGCACCCACTGGCTCCGCAGGGATTGATCCGGTCGTGGTTTCCCGGCCCCAAATGCAAATTTCTGACCTTCTTTTCAGCATTGAGACTATTAGCTCCTGCAAAGATAAGTACTTCTACTATTCACGAACCCCAGAAAAATAGGATGAAACAGCATACACAACCACTCGGGGTGTTGTAGATGAAAAGAAGACGTGTGCATGTGTCAGTAGATATGTGTGTGCATCTTTGTTTCTTTTGAAAAACCACCAGGGAAAACTAAGTGCTTTGTTTGTTCACATGAAGTATTTATATGTGTCTCTTTTTATCGTGTAATAATCAGGTGTGTCAGGCTAAACAGAATGGACCCAAGAAACTGTCCTAGAGGTTTACAGTAAATGAAAGCTTCCAACGTGAGCACACATCGTTTTTTAGCAGTTCTCACACTGTTTTGACTCTTAACATTACACTTCTGCTACAGACATAAACAATACCTCAAACTGTGCAACTTGGAGACTTGCAACTTGTTATTATCTCTCTAAGCAATAGCAAGCATACTTGGTATTTGTTTCCAAGTGGATGGCCAAATGCATGGATCAAATTCCCACAATAATACAGATTTAGAGGTGGGTGGTAAATAAACACCACAAATGTCTTATTAAAAACAAAGCAACAATTTTTAAATCACATTGAAGCTGCACTGAAATACTATGGAGATCATCCATCATGCAAGTTCCACATGGGCCAACACTCAAAAGAGTAAAAACCAGGTTAAATATTTATATATATTTTCACCTTAATGCATCAGCAGTTCCTAAAACTTGCAAAGCATTGCAAAAAATAGATATATAATATAAAATAAAACTTCAACACAGTTTAAAGTGAATTAAAACAATTTGATCTTTACTTTTCAAAGAGAAGTATTGGTTAAACATCTGCTTAATTCATATAAAACTTTCTATTTTTTAGTGCAATGTTCAACAAGATACTTGATTAGGAGGTACAAAAAATAAAAGCAGGTCAACATACTGTAGAGTTTTGTGAATAAAAGAAAGCATATGGACAGTCTGATTTTGTTCGGTGTTGATCTACATGTCACTTTCTGGCCAGGACGAAAGCCCCTAAAGGCATGGATTTCACACAAGAGGAACGCTGTTTCTTTGTTGTCCATAATTCAGTGCATTGTGTTGGGCTTGTTGGAGTCGATGGCGCTCCGGGAAGAGGGTTGTTACAGAAGTACCTGCATGTGTGCAGATTCAGGCGGAGGTCGAAATGGGTTTTTTAAAACCCGACCTTGAAATAATGCCATAACTGTCTGCACAAGATATGAGCTCACAAATCAAATCTGTTTACACACATTACCCCCTGAATAAATATGAAAACAATTATCAAAACCTAATTACAGACATTGCTAATGTTTGAAGACAATAAACAACATTGTAAAATGCCATTTCTTTTCATCTGTTGAACACTGTGCTTCGTTTCTGGAAGACTATGTGCCCTACTTCTAAAGCTGCTTCAGTTTATCCACTTTAAAGTGGTTATTCCTTTGCTGAAATATAATTTGCAACACCACCATCCTCGCAAGCCATCTGCTCCAAGAATGAAAGTTTGTTCATGTCAAAAACAATATTGCAACAACTGCAGAGAGCCTAAATCAATCCGCAATGTCATCTATAAGCAAATTAAGTCTCTGAGGTTCAATCATTCACATCTGTAACTTTCCATTAGCCTATGTGAAGACATTTCACCACTAATTCAAGCTGCTTCATCATTTTTTTTCAACATGTTGGCCTAAAACTGCAGGTGCTGCTGCACTATAAATATATTTTGAAAAGGGTATAGGGCGTTGAGATGTGCAAATTACTTGCCATATAGTTTTAGTGAACACACACAAAACATTAGGGTGTATATCAGATTATTATCAAATTAGCTATTTTAATGGCTTTTAGCCTTACAGTTATCAATGTATTGTTCACAATATCTTAAAACAGTCTATAATGAAAACTTGGAAAGCATTGTGTTTTTGCAACCTTATCACTTCTATGTAGCTTATTGACAGCTTCTAATGAACCATTGTTTTACTATTCCGGCTAAAATGGGAGAAAACCCACATATCAATTAACCAAACACGATAAACGTACATGTTTGTACAATTCGCGCGCTCTGAAGTCCACTCGCGCCGTGACTCCCCTTAAATAAACCCTCATGAGGAGCAACAATGACCAGGAACAAGCAGAAAACGACTGTATAAACGACTGCATACAAATGGCGAGGAACCAAATACAAAGACTTTTGCAGTCTACTTTTTAAAGAAATGTCTACCAGACCATTCAATCTGCTGAGGTTCTTCTCAGGTAACCCTGAATGATAGCACGGTTAGCATGTAACAGTCATTTGTGTGATAGTAGTATTTGTCATGTTCTCTTTAAAATGAAGAGTAGTTTGACACCATAGCTATGCCATAACACTGATACACTTTCTATAAAGATACAGTAGCAAAACGTGGTTCTTTGTAGATTCTGGCTGTGGTTGTACATGTTGAAGTCGGAATGGCGCACATTTCTTGATGCGTGACTATCGTAATCATTCAGTTGCATACAGTAGCTACTATTTTTGCATAGTATACATCAAGCGCAAAAGCTTCACATACTGACCATTCAGCTGAACACTAGCCTTGTTTAGACCCCAAATCGTTTCTTGTAGGCAACTATTAAACTCGTGATGCGAAGTAGGGATATTTTCTCATGAAGGTAATAGAGTTATACGGCTTGTTATTGATTTCCGCAGTATTCTTGTAATAATTAAAATATTTCTGTAATTCTTTGCAATTCCTTAAGATTTTAATTTGCTCTGTTTATTAAAAAGTTATTGGTGCTATTTTATGTGCATTTAGAACTTGTGATTTTTGGGGAAAATATGTATAAATAATCGGTTTCTAACATAATTTTACATTTTTTATTAGCTTTATTTATTTATTTGTTTGTTTGTTTTAGCTTCATTAGCTTTTTTGTATTGAAACTCTATTGAAACTGAGTATAAATCAACAGTCCAGTTGCTCTGGAAATAAGTTATCCAGCATCCTAAGGTCAGACTGTCTCTGTTTTGTTTTTAAATAACTATGCAAATAAGTAAAAAGAGATAATATATCAGCAAAGCACACTAATAAGATCAGCAAACAGTCCAAAAGAAAGCATTTCTCTAGGGCTCAAGTGATCGGTTTGCCATTACGGCTGCCTCTTATTAGGGATAAAGCTGCTCTTTCTCCACTAAATAAAACCAGAAGCTCTTCTTTCCTCAGCACGGTTTGCCTGGACAGCAGAAACACACGTTCGCTTCGCCAGGAGAGAAATCTGTTTGCCATTTTGCGGATAGCCTCACTGGATGGGAATTTAGACACAGATACCGTTATAAAAGTTCGTGGGAGAACAAAAAAGAAAAGACAAACTTACTTTCTTTTGCGCTGACTTTCAGAACGAAGCAAAAGATAAATGCAATCCCTTGGCGAGATATCCAGAAATCCATCTTTCCGAAATGTGCTGCCTTGAAGAAGCGCGCTGTGTTCAACTAGTGATCTTCTTCAAAGAACAAATGACAAATCAGACCGAGAAAATAATATAAAATCAGCCTTTTTTTGTCTAAATAATGCTCAGAAATTCATATTCAAACTCAGTTCTGTTAAGCCCATTGCGCACAGCAAATGCAGAGTGTGCAAAACATGATCTATTTCATGTATTCATAAAAAGTCATGCTTTGACATAAATCGGACTGCTTTTCTTCAAACAAAACTCAATTAGAGGTCTTCAACTGTATTCCGTTATAAAGCCGTCTCAGATATGCTTGCGTTATTGCGCTCCATTGCCGTATTGGTCTCCGATGGTTTTGATAGAGGTTTCCGCAGGGATTTCTCCCTTAATCGCCCGCAGCCCTCCGAGTTTAAGAGTTCTGCTATCTTCTTGCTCTCGTTAGTCGTTCAGTCATACCCAGGAGGCAGCAAGTTTTGTCCAAACTGCCAGGCAGGAGAGGAATTGGTGTTGCGCACAGAAGCGTGTTGAAGCGCACTGCTGTGGCAGCGCGTGTAGATGTGCTCGAGAGCGCGAGTCTGAGTGTGTGTGTGTGTGTGTGTGTATGCGTGTGTGTCAGTGAGTCAGTATGTGTGTAATAGCATTTCTGAGCGGCGCAGCGATCGCATTACACTGAGCTTTCTTGGCCCGCCTCCCTTCAGTCACTGATTAGAGAACCTCTCTCTCTCTCTCTCTCTCTCTCTCTCTCTCTCTCTCTCTCTCTCTCTCTCTCTCTCCCTCTCCCTCTCCCTCTCCCTCTCCCTCTCCCTCTCCCTCAGCGTCGAAAAGTCCGAATCATATTTAGTCAATCGGTTCTTTTAATGAACCGGTCCATGTAATCAGTAATCGCAACCACCCCTTAGTGGCTTTTTTTACACGTGGTATTTTGGTGTATTTTGACTTAAAAACAGAAATTTCAGTTAGATTTATAATTTCATAATTTGTTTAAACACACACAACTCATCATTTACTCTCCAATCACTTGTCACAAATATTTTTCCTTTTTTATTTATATATTGACTTTAATAGTCTAGGTTTTTCCCATAATGGAAGTCAGTGGTTGCTGGTTTCCAACATTCTTTAAATTATCTTATGTTGTGTTCAACAGTAAAAAAAATAAAAAACATTTTTCAATCAATTATTATTTATTCAATCAATAATCAATTTTGGGTGAACTATCCCTTTAATATAATTGAACGCAACTTTTCCAGACACATGTCTTGTTTATCATTTATTATTGATTCCTTTTAAATTTCAAGTGTCTGATTATTATTTTTTTAAGCTAATCGGTTCGTTTCAGTGAACGATCAGTCATCAATGAAAAGATAAGTACAAAGGTCATCTTGTGGCATATTAAACTTATTATGCCACAAGAAGCAAGCCCTTAAAATACTTGTCAAAATAATTTCTCTTCTTCATTAGGGCTGAGAGTCAGATTGATTTTAGTGAAATGCTAAAATGGCTAAAATGAACATTTCCTTAAAAAAGTGTTCAAAGTTATTATTATTATTATTATTATTATTATTATTATTATTGTTGTTGTTGTTGTTGTTGTTGTTGTTGTTGTTGTTGTTGTTGTT
>CAIGQZ010033037.1:1889149-1904956 GCA_903798205.1 Danio tinwini
AATAAATAAATAAATAAATAAATAAATAAATAAATAAATAAATAAATAAATAAATAAATAAATAAAGAGCCAATGGTGAACTCATATATTTCAAATATATATGGTGAAGAGACAATCAAAACAGATAAGTCTTTACTACAGTGGGAAAAATAAGTATTGAACACATCATGTTTTTTCCTGGCAATAATATTTCTAAAGGAGTTTTTGACACGGAATTGAACCAGATTTTGGTAAAAAATAGTATAAACATGTAGTAAAACCAAAAATCTGAAAAATGAGATGTAATAACAATGAAATAACATGAAGAGAAAGCACTGAGCTACTGAAATGTATTTAATACTTTATATAAAAGTCTCCTTTGGTGATGGCAGCTTAAAGACGCCTCTCATATGGAGAATGAAGTCACATGCATTGCTCAGATGTGAGTTTTTCACAGACTTCAACAGAGTGTAAAAATCTTGATGGTTCTGTGGGTCTCGTCTATCAAATCTATAGGATTTAAGTCAGGGGATTGGATGGGCCAATCTACAGCTTGATTTTCTTTCTCTGAAAGCATTTGAGAGTTTGCTTGGCTTTGTTTTGGACCATTGTCTTGCTAAAATGTCCACCCTGGTTTCATCTTTACCATCCTGATGTAGATGTTGGACTGAAGCAGTGAATATTAATTTACACTGACGAAGGGCAGAGGGCTGCTGAAGAACTACTGAGAGATTTCTGCTGCTGTCTGGGCTTTCACTGCCTTTCTCCACCTCCCTTTCTTCATGTGTTCAATACTTTTTCCCTGTGGCTTTTCATTTTATTACACATAACGTAGTTTGTAAACTAATTAGATTTGTTTTCTTTGCATACAGTATATGGATTTCTTTGGTTGTTATCAATATCCGGGGATAATTTCAAGTCAACGGCTTTTTTAGAAATATGCTTTCTGAGAAAAATGGTGCCGTGTTTAACACTTATTTTCCCAGCTGTATATACAGTATATAAATTCAGGAAATTAAGTGAACACTTGAATATTCTCAGTTTCTCTTAATTTATGGTTTATAGTTATGTCTTTGAATAAAACATTACTGATTATATTTTTTCAGTTTTAAATAAAAATGTAGTTTAGTGCTTGCATAAAATAAATACAAATGTTTTCTAGACAACACAATAACAACATTTGAAATTCATAAGACTCCAGAAATCAATATTTGGGGGATAATCCTGCTTTTTGGACATAATGCATAAAAAACATTTGAAATTCTGGCCAATGGTCACTTCCTTGTAAAGAGTCACATCGAAAGAGAAAGAAATATTAACCTTTTACTCAAACCCATACCTAATAAATCCATAGGAACTGAGAAAGTGGATTTTTTTCATGTAGCTGTAAGTATCCAATATCAGAAACATTAGTAATAGACAATGATATGAAATGTATTATAGATATAATAAATGATAAGATACATTGTATAACAACTAATAGTGAAATCAATTCTCAAGAGCACTTCCTGATGCTTAAATTAAGTGCAATCTGCTTGATATTATGTAATAACTTACCCCAGTACAACATCACTGTTCCAGTAAATGTGAGGAACAGAGAAGTATGTGTTTGATTGGCCTTCAGGTCTTTCTCACTCAACACTCCTCTCTACACAGGAGCAATGGCAGCTCTTCAAAGACTATGAGGTCACATCCTGTTTCACTCACTCCACAAGCCTTCTGTCAGCCGCCTCAGTTTGTTTTAGGCACAAAAACAACACATTGTTAGACATTTTATTATTAACTTACTGGCAGCATTGTTGCCAGCAAGTTACCACAACTGCCCCATTACAGTAACTTACCTGTAAATGTGTTATACAGCAGCAAAGCCCTACCGCAATTTAATTTATTACAGCAAATTAACCAACACAGGCTCATTCTGAAAACATAGTCCTATATACGTTTCTGGAGACCGCTAATTATGTAATCAGAGGTACATATGGCTGCGTTTCATTTTTTAAACAAACGTTACAGGGCGGTATGACGCTATTCCTTTTCGTGCTTACCAGCTGACTGTTTACCTCCATGTGGACGGCTTTTCCACTGCAACAAGTTTGTTCAGTTAGCTCGTCATGTTTGTCAGCGGACTTGCAACGCAGAGAGGAGTTGACCACGATGACGGGGTGCTAGTCCAATGAAGAACGGTTCCAGAAAGCAGGAAAGACAAAACAGAATCCAAAAAATAACATAAACAAGTAAATAACAGGGTGAGAATATGGTAAAATCAAAAAAAACGTGGTAAAAATCAGATGAGTGCTTCTCTTTTTTTGGATTGTTTTTGAAAATTGTTGATTGGGTTTAGGGAGGTGGGTGGACGGGTTAATCAATAAAAATTGGTTGGGTTTAGGGAAGGAGGAGGGTGGGTAAGTCGATTGATCAGTCAGTCATCATTCAGTCAGTCAAACATTCAGTCAACAGCGGCCTCTGGTGGCAGGCGCGAATGGCAGAGAAATTTGAGATATGAAAAAGCGTACACAGCGGTCTCTTGTGGATTCGCGAAAAGAAATGTATATAGAGGTACGTTTTCAGAATGAGCCTGGGTTGAAAATAACCTTACCACTAGGGTTGTCATGATACTGGAATTCTGTACCAATCGATACTGAAATGTAAAAAAAAGTCCATTTCTCGCTAACATTTGAGCGCTGTTGAGCGCATTCTTAAATATCGCTGATTTGCCATTGTGTTCACGTGCTCAACAGAAATGACTGTGATTGGCCGTGAAGCTCATCCGTTCATCTAACTCACTGCTGTTTACTGAGTGTAACCACATGGACACTGGAGCGTTTTTAAAGTAACGTCGATCAGCTGGTTTGTCTATAAGCTGACATGCAGTATGAGCAATCCGCTTATGAATTGCGGCTTTAAAACGCTCCAGTGTCCCTGTATCTGTGGTTACACTCAGTAAACAGCGGTGAGTTCTGTGAAATGATGACCTTCACAGCCAATCAAAGTCATTTCTTTTGAGCACGTGAACACAATGGCAAATCAGCTGCGTTTAAGAACACGTTTACAGCGCTCAAATGTTAGCGAGAATTAGACGTTTTTAAAAATGACAGTATCGATTGGTGCATATCAAAACAAAAACTGCAAAAAAAAAAAAAAACTAAACTCCCGGGACGTATTTGACGGTCTCCAGAAATGTATATAGAGGTACGTTTTCAGAATGAGCCTGGGTTGGCAGTAGCAGTACTTGATTACTTTGATTACAGTAGAATACCGCAAATTCCTAATATGCAGTACGTTACTGTAAACATTTTAAAATGGCCCACAATGCAGTGCATAATACAGTAGTGAACTGTAAAGATTTCATGTGGCATTTCACTGGCCGTTTCTAAATTAAATAACTGTAAAATTGCAGCAAAGTCTAACAGTGTATCTAAGTGAGGGTTTTTAGACTTTTCATATTCATTTCTTCATTCGTTTTTCTTAAGCTTAGTCCCTTTATTCATGCGGAATGAACCACAAACTTATACAGCATATGTTTTTTGTAGCAGATGCCCTTCCAGGTGCAACCCAGTACTGGGAAACACCCATACACACTCATTGACACACATACACTACGACCAGTTTAGTTTATTTAATTTACCTATAGTGCATCTCTTTGGGCTGTGGGGAAACCGGAGCACCCAGAGGAAACCCACGCCAACATGGGAAGAACATGCAAAGTCCACACAGAAATGCCAACTGACCCAGCCTGGACTCGAGCCAGTGACCTTCTTGCTGTGCCACTTTTCATATTATACCACACTATTCATCCTAGTTATTAGTTAGTAGAAAACAGCAAAAAGCTCAATATAAAATGCATCTGGCATGCTATAGTTTAATATGAAAGTGCGTGAATATGCATCAGATTTTCTTGGTGTTTCTTAGTGCACTTCATTGTTTTGAATGGCTGCATAAACACACACATACACACTCAATGTGTGTTTATTTCTTGTGGCATCGCCAAACACTTCAGGGAACTTTGGTATTTATGAGTCATAGCTGCTCCATAACACATGAACATTACATTTCCCATTCGTTCAGTCACATTATTATGCCCATCCACAAGTCTTTTGTCCTCATCCATGCATGGAAACGTTTTGAGAGACAATTTTAAGAAACACTTCAATCTCCAAGGGTTCATATTCCTATTTTAAAACTTAACAGAGACCTTATGAGTTCAATTAAGCATTAAAGGGATAGAATCCTGTCATCATTTACTCATCCTTCACTTTCTTCTGTTGAACACAAAAGAATATTTTCTGAAAAATGCTGAAAAGCATTGACTTCCATGGTAATTTTTTTTATATTTTGGAAGTCAATAATTACAGGTTTTCAATATTTTTCAAAATATCTTCTTTTAAGTTCAACAGAAAAAAAGGAACTCATAAAGGTTTGAAACCACTTGAGTGAGAGTAAACAGTGAGTAAATTTTCATTTTTGGGTGAACTATTCCTGAAATATCTATATTTTTATATCTAATTACTTTGGAAAACCATACACTGACAAACAAAACACTGAAAGGATTTCACAACTCTAAAAGTAGGAAATAACATATATATTCCAATATTTGTGGCTTAATTTAACAACCGCAAGACATCTTATTACAAAATAATACCATTTTGATTTTTGATTCTGAGGATTTATTATATTTTTTTATGGGATTTAGCTTTAAAAGTAAAAATCTGTTTTATTGTATGCATTTTTTAGGGTTATTCCACAAAATAATGATTTCTTATCCATTCAGAAGTTAAAACATTGGTGTTATGCTGTCTAAAAATGAACATAAGTATGTTTGCTATTGTAGGGCTTATTTTGAGCTCTTTGAGTATGATTACAGACCCAAGAATAATGACAAATCTGACCTAAATTTGAGATATCATTAAGATAGCATGCTTAAAATGTCTAAATGAAGGTTATTGAAGCACATTTTACAAGAAAATTCTATTTCAGTCTCAGTTTTCAAAGGCTTTATGTCATGTAATGCACTTAATTCTGAAATTTATTAGCAATTTCTGACTACTCTTTCTACACTAAACATGTTATGAATTTTTTCCTGAAGTGCTAATCTCATTGCTTTCAATATGATGTCAAGCGATTCCACCTTTTATTTAGCTGTAGACTTCATTGAGAAAATCAGCCTTGATTTTTGTTAAACAGCCTCTACAGACAGCAGCAGCATTAACTCACATACATTTATTTATCATTTTAGTATTCAGGAAAGAGCAAGGTCATTCGGCATATCACCCTCACAAATCCAAGAGTGGTATTTGTGGCTACACAACAACAAATCTGACATTTCAGCTTGATGGATTTCCACATTTTCAATGGAGTGTCACTGAACAACAGCACGCTGAAAATGTTAATCAATCAATAAAGAATGGGAAAAGTAAGAAAACATTATAAATAAAGTACTACAGGTTTGTTTTTCATTCGAATGCCACAAACTGAGAACGTGATGGACTGACAGCTATGGGACTGGGTCACTTTCACGGGGATAATTGAAAAGTGATGAGGAACAGATGTGTGCTAAAGGCCTGGTTGGCGGTGCTGCTGTCACATTAAGAATACAAATGAAAGAGTCTGTAGTCTTTATTGGAGATTAGAAGCACAAAACAAAAAGTACAGCCACTTTCTCTCTGCTGGACTACAATTTTAAAAGGCCATCTCTATGCTGGAAAAAATTATTCGTTGAAATAACTTTTTAAAAATGGGTAAACCTGTTGCTTTTAAAGTGATTAGTTGACTTTACTTTTTAAAAAGAAAGTAAACTTTACAGGTAGCAAAGAATTCTGACCCAGATTTGGCATAAATCTGGCACAGCAGGCATTCATCCGGCACGTGATGTGGGCCAAACATGGCCCTGGTTTGGCAGAGGTGGCACCGTCTTTAAGGCGGCACACACTATTTGGGCCAGATGTAAAATATAGCATTTGGCCCAGATGTTAATAATTGATATGTGGGCCATGTAAGTGTGGCCTATATTGACCCACTTTTAAAATACATTTTGTTATTTTCAAATAAAGAAAAAAATTCTACCTATCAGGTCGCTTTGAGAAAAAGCACACCTATAGTACACCTAAAGTGCAATGATTCATGGGTTTATCAATTTCATTGCATTCGAGACACACCAACAAGTCTGGCCCAGTTTAGACCCAGTAATGGCTCAGACTTGGTCCAGATATGGTCCATGTTTGGCCCTTGTCTGGAAGCCTTGTCTTGTTTGGCCCTTGTACCGTAATTCACTGCGGCATGTGGGCCAAGCAAAAGCTGATTGTGTGGGCCAGAGTTGGGCCAAATATATTTTGCTATGTGGGTTGCTGCCTTAAAAATATTAAGCAAATAAATTATGTGCGGCAGCAGGGTGGCTCAATGGTTAGCACTGTCTTCTCACAGCAAGAAGGTCACTGGTTCAAGTCCCTGCTGGGCCAGTTTGCATTTCTGTGGGGAGTTTGCATGTTATTCTCATGTTCGCGTGGGTTTCCCCCACAGTCCAAAGACATGTGCTATAGGTGAATTTGATAAGCTAAAATTGGCCATTCTGTGAGTTTATGGGTGTTTCCCAGTACTGGGTTGCGGCTGGAAGGGCATCTGCTGCATAAAATATATGCTGGAATAGTTGGCGGTTCATTCCACTGTGGCGACCCCTGATAAATAAGGAACTAAGCTGAAGGAAAATGAATGAATAAATTAATGAATGATGTGCATAATTATAAAAAATAAGTTAAGCCAACTTAACTTGGCTTAACTTTTTCAAGTTACAACAATTTTGCTGACTTTTTTAAGTAAAGTCAACTTGTCGCTTTTAAGGCAATAGGTTTACAGTTTATTAGTTTTTGTTTCACTATATGTCACGCTTTAACAGTCAATGTACTTTACAGGGTTCCACACAATTCAATTACGTTGTCCCAATACAGATCCATTAAGTTAACAAATTTATGTTGATTGAACAAAAAACGATTGAAGCTGCAGTCACACTGCACTTTTCTCCCCATAGACTGGAAACGCAAGATCATGCGACAAGTTTCGCAGTTCGCTACGTTGCAAAGTTCAATCTTGGTGGACTCTGACCTGCGAAATCACATCACATGACTGTGTGAGACCAATCAAAGATCAAAACATGACCTCTCTGAACAGAAATTTTAAATATGGACCAATTGCTAGCTTTTTAACATGTCAAATTATTTTTTTTAATCCTGCTCCTTTTCACAGCACCATGTGACAGAATTTACATAAGCGGTTATTTGGCTTGTTATCCATATCAGCTCGAACCAATCTGATCCTTCTCTGACCTTTAGCATCAACAGGACATTTTTACCCGCTGAACTGAGGCTCACTGGATATTTTCTCTTTTTTTGGGCCTTTTTTTTTCAATAAAGGTAATTGTGTTTGAAAATCCCAGTAGAATGTTAATTTCTGAAATTCTCAGATCAGCATGTCCAGCACTAACAATTCACTTACAGTACATCATCTTCATTCTGATTCCCAGTTTGAACTACAACAGATCATCCTGACCATGACTATATTAGAAAATTTTTGATGTCAACAATTGTGCCGTTTTGGTGACTGTTGCTTAAAACTCAATGAGCTTGTGCTCCCAGCCCTCATTTTAAAAGAGCAAAGCTACAAACGCCTATGTGTCAGCATAGTGGCATATTCAAAACAGGACTAACGTTATCTCTGTGAAAAAAATGAAAATGTCAAAAGAAGTGTCTCAGAAGAAGGCAGTCTATGGAGACTACAGTTTTCATTTGTGCATCCTAAAACATTTATAATCCTCTTAGTCACTGACATTATCTTCAGCAGGTGTGGTGTGAAAACTGAAATGGCGGACGGCTGCTTCTTAATCAGGGCTGTTTGTGCTAATGAGGGAGAAATCGTTAATAATGGGCAGGGCTTTCTCCATATGATGACGTGTACAAAGAGAGAATGATAATTAAAGTGTTTCTGCAGACTGTTTTTATCACATGTGATTATAAAAAATAGAGTGAATACATTTTTACCATTAGAGGCTGGTTATATTCACACACTGCTGCTACACACTGTGTTTAAAACCCTTATAAAAGTGCTTTTTGCATAATAGGCCCCGTTTAAAGAGATTTTTCATAGACATAAATGTCAGATAAACAAAGTAAAATGGTCAGTAAGACCTGATGTATCACTTAAATGAAAATAGAAATATTAGACGATAGACATAAACCTGA
Organism: Danio tinwini; assembly: GCA_903798205.1. Taxonomy (NCBI): domain Eukaryota; kingdom Metazoa; phylum Chordata; class Actinopteri; order Cypriniformes; family Danionidae; genus Danio; species Danio tinwini. The sequence continues at coordinate 1,897,354 of CAIGQZ010033037.1, forward strand.
AAAACAAACTTAAGTGAAAGAAACAAAAGGACTAAAACTGAAAAAAGTTGTGAAGCAAGAAAAATAAAAATGCTATAAATATGAATAAAAGACTAATAAAAATCACAAAAGCATGTAAAATCATTGTTTCACTCATTTTCCTTTGACTTAGTCCCTTATTTATCAGGGGTCGCCACAGCGGAATGAACCGCCAACTATTCCAGCATATGTTTACACGGCAAATGCCTTCCAGCCAGAAACCAGCACTAGGAAACACCCATACACTCTCACATTCACACACACATACACTACGGCTGATTTAGCTCACCCAATTCATGTCTTTGGACTGTGAAATCAGAGCACCTGGAGGAAACCCACGCCAACACAGGGAGAACATACAAACTCCACACAGAAATGCCAGCTGGCCCAGCCGGGACTCGACCTTCTTGCTAACCACTGAGCCACTGTGCTGCCATGCATGTAAAATAATTAAAACTTAAAAGCTAATCAATGAAAACATTACTTAAATGATAGTCTAATACAACAATAATAGTATAAACTATAAACTAACACATCTTCCTATGTAAGAAGCTGGGTGTCAAAAGTCAATTGACGCAATAGTTTATAAACTCTCCTTCGTGAACATGTTCACCCCTATAAATTTCCTTCTAAGCTCTTTTTTGTACACAAAGAGATAAGGCTATGATGTCTAAACGTCCAAAACACTCACACAAGCATGAGGGAGCATAAAATACACCTCTGTGCTGCCATAAATAACAGCATGGTTTATTATGCATGAGAACTCCTCTAAGAGAGTTTACGAACAGTGCACGATAATTTGTCTTCCACAAGTGGCGAGACACAGCGGAGCGTCGACTGAAGCCTGTCTTTCCTCTAAAAATATGCACCGTTCATTTCAGAGCATCTCAGCCCACCCACTGCTCCCCCATCACACTGTAATTTATGCACGTATCCTTTAATCTACCTATCCTGCTGGAGACCCACCCTTACAGCGCACGCGCACACACTACACGCGCTCAAGTTTATATCACACCATAGTTTTTACATAGTGGGAAAACATTGCAATAAGCACGAGTACTGTAATTAGCGGTAACATCTTCATCATGATGAGACATTCTGGCTCATATGGAGATGGACAATTTAAAACTTAAGTGTCGCAGATTATGAGCAAAGGAATTTTTTTTAGGATGTTTTTCTCTTGAGGTTTGTCAAGGTGAACGATTAATCTGTGCAAGTTAATAAAAAATAAAAATAAAAAAGGTTGTTTGGTAATCTTTAATTAAAATCTGACCATTTGCTTCCGCATTTAGAGTGGTGATCCTTTTCTGTTGACTTCAGTTTGATGGCTGCAGACACAATATTCTTAGCCACGCCTCACTTACCGTTAGTTTGCTACCAGGGAATGATGCACAAAAAGAAAGCTCCGCCCCCTACTCAATATTCCATTGCAAGTACATCAACATACTGCAATAAAAGTCTCAGCAACTTCCAGTTCACACAGACTTTAAGCAAAGGTAAACCTGCTAAAATTGATATAAATGAATGCTAAAGAGAATTGTTTTATAATAATATGTATAAGGTTCGGTATATTCAGTTCAGTATGCATTGGGATGAAAATGGGGAGAATATTCATTTCAAGAGTTCACACTTAGATATTGCTTGATAATAATAGCAGGTTTGGCATGCTGTCCTGGGAGAAAACCCTGAACTCTGAGATAATTAAGCCCAGGACTCCTGCCAGGTCTTTTAGCATGTAAGGGGGTCCGCGATCCTGTAGATCCTGAGAGCTCCTCCTAGAAACAAAGGAAAAGGTGGAGATGGGGTGGAAGGGGGGATTGTTCCAAAATGGGTGAAATCTCTCTATTTATAATGAGCTTGGATCAATATGATTGGATTATTACTGATTACGGATGAGAGACCAGCTGCGATATCACACGCTTCTCTCGAAATTAGTTTAAAAACTTCACTTAAAATTATAAAACAATGTAAAATATCAGTCCGGTCACACAATCTTACATTAAAATCATAACATTTTGAAAAGAAAGTTGCAAGATAAAAGTTCTAGCAATACAACACTCAATTAATAATATTCTGTGTAAAAATCGTAGCATATTCCACCATATACATCCGCCATATGTCATTACCACTTGACCTACCCACATCAGTTGCATCTCTTCACTCCCATTCATGAATTCCCTCAACGGGCATTATGGGATAGCGTAGCGTGGATTGGTTGCGCACTTCAGAATCTCACTGGAACTAGTAGGTTATCTGGGTAATTCTTTCCAACTTTTTTTCAAATACTATGAATTTTGATGAGCATGAATATACTATAATACTACTCAGCTCGCATACTGTTTTTCCACATACTATATAATTGTATATGCATATGTTATTTAGTATGCTTTTTATTTTTTTATAAAATCAGTGTAAAAAAAAGTTGGCTCAACTTAAAATTAAGGCAACAAACTTCAGGACATTTTTGAGTTTACTCAACTATATCGAGTCAAGTGCAGTAATTGGGTTGAAAGTTAAGTCAACCGTTTTTGATTAATTGTGTACTGCTTTGCATGCATAGTATCTTCTATAAAATATCTTATATCTTGACTGAAAAAAAAAACTTTACAAACTAAAATGGATGTTTCCCAGTGATGGGTTGCAGCTGAAAGGGCATCCAATTTGTTAAACATACACTGATAAGTTGGCGGTTCATTCTGCTGTGGCAACCCCTGATTAATAAAGGGACTAAGACGAAAAGAAAATCAATGAATGAATGATTGACAAATAATTATTCATTCATTAATTCATTCTTTTTTTTCAGTTTAGTCCCTTTATTCATCAGTGGTCGCCACAGCGGAATGAACCCCCAACTTATCCAGCATGTTTTACACAGCGGATACCCTTCCAGCTGCAACCCAGTACTGGGAAATATCCATACACACTCATTCACACACATACACTACGGCCAATTTAGTTAATTCAATTCACCTATAGCACGTGTTTGGACTGTGAGGGTAAACCGGAGCATGCTGAGGAAACTAAAAATACACATACATACACATACAATTTTAGTGTCACCTATGTGCATCAATTTCATAATTTTATCCTCTAATGCACACACTCAGGCAGCTTGCTAGTGTTTGGACCAGAGCCTAGCATAGTATCGCATGGGTCTGCGAGTGTATATAAGCACTCTGACCATTTGTGGATTGAGTATCTAGACAATAATTAAAGCAGTCAGTTTACCTTAAGAGCATGATAAAAGATTCATTAGTAGATTCATTTAGTAATGGCTGTTGACTGCCAAAGGCTGGAGAAGCTGCCAAAGATGATATTACACTTCATTTCTCAATTATATACTTCCTTTGTTTGAAAACAAGAAAGAACTGCCAAAAAATGTGCCGCGGTATTATGTTTTTTGGATATGCTAACGTTTATAATACCTGAATGGAAAAGCGTGTTCTATAACATGCATGCTCATGTGTTGCAGAGCATATGGTAGTACTTTAAAACATACCATAATATTGCAAATCGTGGAACATGGTATTCCTAAGATGCTCCAAGGTAGTCCAAGGTAATTTCTAAGCTTATTAACACTGTAACAGTACATAAATAATGCCATGGTAATAATATTATTAATCTCATATTGTTAACAGGAGAGCTTTTTATAGAACCCTTTATAGGGCACTCACTGAAATACTCATTGGAAAAAGCTTGGGTTAGTACATTATTTATTGTTATAAGTTTTAAAATGAGTTATTACTGAGGGTTATTAAAATATTTTTGATTTTGATTTTGTAATGGATGTCAATTAGTTTTCCATACAAGATTATTTGTCTGATAATTAGTTAACAATTTAATTGTCATATTACATAAATAGTCCCAAAACCTAGTCCTTAATCTAAACCTAACCTTTATAATCACTTTATATAACATAGTATTGTCGTAGATATGTGCAGATCAATTACATGTACTCTGAATTAAATTGCAATAGCTAACCGCAAACATGGACATCAAACTTGACATCTATAATTTCACATGTGTTTCACAAACCGATTTTGTCTGTTTATTTTTTTCAGTATGTTGATGTACGGTATGTTCAAAAAATGCATTGCTTTGCTATGTGACTACTTATTACAGTAAACAAATTTTGTAATATTTTAGGAGGAATCTTTGTCAAAAAAAAGTCAAATGAGTTATTTCAAGCAAAAGAATCATTTTTTTCTTTTTTTACAATACTATTTTGCTTACACAATTGGCAGATTATTTAGCTTTTTTTGTTAGTATTCTAGTTTTTAGTTTTTAAGTAGTCTTAATTTTGATGTATTATTTGAAAACTACTTTGAAAATAAGACAACAGTATTTTGCTTGTCTAGAAAAATTCTTCTCGATTTAAGATTTTTGGGATAGTTGGATCTCAAACAAGACAAAAACTAAGTGATCTAAAAGTAAGAAAACATTTTTTGCAGTGAAAGAAAGAAAGAAAGAAAAAAAAGAAAGATCAAATTGTAATTACTATGTATCTATATGATAAAATGAAAAAATACAGTGTGAAAAAAATATTTTTATAAATATTCTATTTATACAACAGTTCTGTCTGGTTCTTGAATCTGATTGGTTGATAGCCGTGCGATATTCTGCCAGTAACAGCACTCATACCGCCTCTTCACTCTTCTGTATTACTCCGCCCACATACAGCAACAAGCAGAGGACACTCTACAGTTTGACAAACATTGCTGCTGTTGGACAACATAATGTACTTTTGAGGCTTTTTTAGTCGAGAATGTAGTTGTTTAGATTGCAACTATGCAGTTTATTTATAAGACAGCATGTTGGTAGGCATTGAGCAGACCAAAGACAGTTTATGTTGTCCATCCACAAGATGGCAGCAGAGGCCGCATAATAAGCACTTAGAAGACAAAACAGCCTAATTTCTAACTACAGCTGATCAAAGCATTATTAAACAGGTAAATTACTTTTAAGTCGATCTCTCTCTTTTATATGCTGTAGTGCTGTATTTATACCATACAATTGTAGTGTGTTGAGTGTGAGATGGGACTCGCATATAAGGAATGTGTGTTGTGTTGGCAGAAAGAAAGAAGAAATGCCCGCATGTGTTTAGCGTTTTTCCTTATTGCAAACACAACAGCAATCTGGTTGCTTTTTTCAGGGTTAATTATTGTGATATCATGGTTGCAACAGAGAAATACTCTAGACTGTAATACTGTAGGGGGATATGTCTGTAGACTGATGGCATTTCATGCTGTTCAGCCTTATAACCTTAAAATGTAAGCAAAATCATCAGTTTTGTCATAATTTTAGACATTACGCTAGAGAATCATTCAAATACTAGCTCTAAAGTGAAGCTTGTGAATGAGCAACAGTTTCTGCTGACCATCAGCTGCAGATGTGGATGAATGGCGGAAGAAAGTAGTTCCTCTTACAAAAGGGTTTTTGAGACTCTCCGCGTTTGATTTTCTTTTTTATATACATGATTATGTCGTCAAACTTTTATTTAAACACAATATCACACTCGTAGCAGTGCGATGTGGTTGTATATCGTCAATGGTGAGACACTAAGGCACTCTGCCTGCAGCCTCAAGTCGGCGCACATCTCCCACCAGTGTCGATATAAAGTCACATTGCACTGCTACTCATGTGATATTGGTCATTTATTAGCAAGTACTTCAGTATACCAATATCAGATTTTTTTCAGAAACAAGTGCTATCTATCATTTTTCAGTATGTTGTATGCTAAAAACACATTGCTGGTTACTAGCACCATTTAAATTCAAATGTCTCTGAGGTATTTTAGTAGATATGACTGGAGTTAATCATTTAATGCAAGTCTGATATCAGCATTTACCGTTCTAACTAAAACAGAAGCAAAACAAAGTATCTTCTGTTCACTCTTTTAGATGGCAACTCCATTTAGAGGTCTGTAAAGTCAAACTTTTGAAAACACTACCATAATGTGCTGTATTAATGTTATGCAATTTATAGTCAAATGGGATTAAAACTAAGTCCTTTGCCATTTTCTTTTGTGTGTGGTAGCAATAGACTTTTGCTTTTTTTTTCTCTCTTTATTTTTTCCCTGTTAGTGGTGTTAATGTTTCTTTGTTCTTCACACAGAGACACATCTGAGCAGCTGGACAGGCGCAGACAGACACACGATTAGCCTGAAGGCGGATCAGATCCCTGTCAGCCAATCACAGCGTCCGTGACCCGCCTCTCCTCAGGCTATTGGCTGGAGCAGTGTTGATGGACGTGCTTTTTGCTGGTGACATGACAGCAAACTTATCAGACGCTGCTGATTATATAAGATGTGAAGGTAAAGCTGTGCTCAAGCTGAAGCTCGGGGCAGAAAAGTGACCCCGTAAGAACATTACGATCAAAACAATACGCTTCTCACAGGCATCATGATACAGTCACTCTGTCGCTTAACAACATGCAATAAGGTTGTATTAGTTCCTGTTAATGCATTTACTAACATGAACAAACAATGAACAACGCATTTATTACAGTATTTGTTCATCTTAGTTCATGTAAATACAGTTGTTCATTGTTAGTTTGTTAACTCAGTGCATTAACTAACGTTACTGGCCATGAATTTGGATGTTAGTGAGACATTAGTAAATGTTGAACTGTGATTAATAAATGCTGTACAAGTGTTCATAATTAGTTTATGTTAGTAAACAAAGTAACTAATATTAACTAAAAAAAACCTTATTGTAATATGTGACCAGGCATGTAATCTCATATCATTACAAGTGCAAAAACAGAATATGAATATCAAACAGCAGGAAGAATTCAAGAGTTATTACAACATTATTACAAACTCATTACTGTATAGCAGTTATATGATAGTTTAGAAGGATTCTTTGTCTATTTTTTATTGTTGTTGACTATGCTTAAATGTAAAAGATGGAAAGAAAGAAAATAAAAAAAAAATAAATCAATAAATAAAGTAAACAAATAAATAAATAAATAAACAAATAAAGTAAAGAAATAAATAAAGAAATAGTATTTAGGGTTATTTTTTAATGTAGATAAAATAAATAAATAAATAAACAAACAACAATTAGTATTATTATTATTTTGTGCTTCAACTAAATGTTATTTTTAAATGTACCATTGCCATTTTAGTCAATAAAATACAATGAATAAGCTAATTAATTAATTTAAATAATTCATTCATTCATTCATTCATTCATTCATTAATATCTCATTTGTTATAGATTTTTAAAATTTAAATACCTTAAAAAGATACAGTATGTAAAAACATATAAGAACCTAATAATAATAATAATAATAATAATTATTATTATTATTATTATTATTATTATTATTATTATATTATATTATATTATTATTATTATTATTATTATTTTGTGCAAAATTTTCAACTAAAGTGTTATTTTTATATGTACCATTGCATTTTTAGTCAATGAAATACAAATAATGAATTAATTAATTAATATTTAATTTGTATATAGGTTTTTTAATATAGATACCATAAAAATATACACTATGTATAAAATTAAATAAATAAATTATTATTATTATTATTATTATTATTATTATTATTATTATTATTATTATT
>CAIGQZ010033037.1:1932661-1942802 GCA_903798205.1 Danio tinwini
TAAAGTATATTCTCAAAGAAACTCAAATAGGTTTCAAACAAGTGAAGGGAGAGTAAATAATGACAGAACTTTAAGTTTTGAATGAACTAACCCTTTTACCTTTTTGCCTTTCAAGAATATTTAGCTTTACCAAAGACGACAGACCAAAACAGGGTTAGTTCATCCAAAACCAAAAATTCTGTCATCATTTCTGCCTTCACTAGTTCAAAACCTACTTGAGTTTCTTTGAGAAGATATTTTAGCTAGAAACCTGTAACCACTGACTTTCATAGTATTTATTTTTCCTACTATGGAAGTCAATGGTTACACGTTTTCACCTTTCTTCAAAATATCTTATTTTTGTGTTCAACAGAAGAAAGAAACTCATAAATGTTTGGAACCACTTGAGGGAGAGTTAATAGCGAGTAGCTTTTCCTTTTTGGGTGATATATCCTTTTAATGTTCTATGGAAAAAGTAAAAAATGTGCATTTTGAATGGTCTGAGGCTGAGAAAATGAACAGCACGTTTCTAATTAATGGGTGAACTGACCCTTTAAACTGACTCTGCTGTAAAATCGAGTTGACGTCCAGATTTGAGCAATACAGAATGCTAATTTGCAGTAAATCTTTAACAATCTTTACCTTGTTCACTTTGGAGTAATCCATGGCTGTCAAGCTACCATCATTAGCTTTTTCTCCTCACACAGTCAATCTTCCAAAAACTAGATTGGTCCCATAATTGTACAAAATTACCTTCATTTTTACACAAGCACTTCAGCATTTTGGCACCAACCATCCTCTTTCTCCTCTAGACGGCTCCAATCATTGGGTTTTTCCGCCGGGGGTCTTGATATTGTTCATCTGAGTATGGGCTGTAGCGGTCGGGACTGGCCTTTCGGTAGTTGCCCTGGTTTAGCGCCTCATATCGCGGTGGCTCTCTGGCTCCTGGATTGGATGATGGAGGGACGTCCTGCCTCAGAGGAGGCCTCTGGTGCGCTGGGGATGATGGGTAATAAGCGCCCGGGGTCTCTGTGGGTTTGGGTACAGGCAGACGAGGCGAGCGTGGAGGATTGTCATAGATGGGGTTTGGGTAATGGACGGGGTCTCTCTGATTGGACCAGTTCTGGTTTGGATATTCATCAACAGGCTTCTTCCTGGAAAAGCAGATGCCAAAGATAAACCACCATGAAATGTGAAGTAATTTTATATATGAATATTTAAAATAATTAAACCCTGCACATATGCCCTTATGCACTTAAAACGCTTTTCTTACATAAGTTTTAGTCTTGTTTCTAGTTCAAATATCTAAACATTCTTAAATCTAGCAACACTTTCTAGAAAAGTAAAAAAAAAAAGTCTTGTTTTTGGAAATGATATATCAAAATAAAAGCACGTTCGCCTCACAGCAAGAAGGTCGCTGGTTCAAGCTTTGGCTTGGTCAGTTGGCGTTTCTGTGTGGAGTTTGCATGTTCTCCCCATCCTCCGGGTGCTCCGGTTTCTCGCACAAGTCCAAAGATATGCGGTACTGGTGAATTGGGTAAGCCAAATTGTCTGTGGTGTATGCGTGTAAATGAATGTGTATAGATGTTTCCCAGAGATGGGTTGCAGCTGGAAGGGTATCCGCTGCATAAAACATGTGCTGGATAAGTTGGCGGTTCTTTCCGCTGTGGCGACCCCAGATTAATAAAGGAACTAAGCTGAAAAGAATATGAATGAATGAATGAATATCAAAATGAGGTGAGTTTTTACTTAAAATGGGCAAAATCTTCTATTTTCACTTTAAAATAAGATTATTTTGCTTGTTTTAAGGTAAATCTTACTTCATTTCAGCATATTATTTTTAAAAACAAGACAATATTTTTTACTTTTCTAGAAAATAATCCCTGATTTAAGATTTTTTTTTAATATTTCCACTAGAAACAAGACTAAAACTCTAAGCAAGAAAAGCATTTTTGCAGTGTAATCTATTCAAATAACTCTCTCTGACGATGCATTTTCTGACATAAGAGGCGGGATCAACCCGTCACTCACATGAGATCCACCAATAAGAAACATGCATCCTACTGTATCAAATCTCATTGTCCTAGTGTAAATGTTGTCAGAAATATTTAGTGTGACCAGATTTCTCATCGTTGAATACAGGATGGACTTTTAGTAAAACACTTCCTTTTTTTTCTGCTAACTAATGGGTTTGGGATACTGAATATATATATAACTTCATCTTGTGCATCTATCACTGATTGTAAATACTTCATTAACATGAAAATGTGATTAGATGATTATTTTGTTTTTCAAATTATACTAAAACATGATTTTTAATAAGAGCTAAAATATGAGACAAAACAACATGTTCACTCAAGAGATATTACCCTAGTTTAGTCAACAAAAACTGAAAAAAAGCTAAATAATGGTTAAACTGATAATAGCCTATTTTGTTCACAATAATAATATAAACAGTTGTTGTCATTTAGGAAATTTGTTTTCACATAACATAATAATTACTGCATGTTCTCCTGTAAGCTCAAACTTATGCACATGATTGATTTGACTTCATTCAGTGTACTGATTTACCATAGGCCATTTATCATATAATCATCACGTAATGAACAATTAAACCATGAAACATCAAGAAACAAAAAACTTAGAAAAGAAAACAGAGAATTTCAATAACAAAAGTAATTCTAAATTAAATAAGTGTTCTTCAATTAGCATTTTTATTTAAAGTACAACATATCAGCAATGAAATATGTAAAAAAATGTAGCCCTTTAAGCTGTTGATTTTGGGTGAATCATAGAAAAAAAATAGCTTTAGCCATATTTTTACCACTATATTCAAAAAATAGGAAGATCCTCAGGCCAAACTTGGCCTAGACTGCAGCTCTGCACAACAAGTTTGGCCAGAAGAGCAATGGTCATGCCCAACTGAGCCTGGTTTCTCTCTAGGTTTTTTTTTCCTTCACTTTTGTCAATTGGTGCAGTTTGTTAATTAAACCACACTGAACTAAACTAAACTGAACTTTAGCTCTGAAAACTGGACTGACACAGTTTCAATTTACTAGAACTTCTATGTGAAGCTGCTTTGACACAATCTACATTATACAAGCGCTATAGAAATAAACATGAAATTGTATTTTCAGAAAATAGTGACCTGTGAATGATCTGAAAATAATTAGTTAAAAAAAATTAAATAGTAGTCAAATATACAGCATACAATCCAAGTCAGGATTTAAATGACTTATTTTCCCGCCTTTTCAGGTCTTAACTGATGTACAGTAGTTAGGGCTTTAAAAATGTGCTCGGTGGCATGAACCAAACAGCATATGGCTTGGGAGTAAATAACAGTTTTCAAGGTCTAACTGGCAAACCGACACAACCATGCAGCTCCCAAACACAATTTGCCTGCCAGCATGAGTCTTCTGAAGCCTGTTTACCAAAGACGTCCTGCTGGTTATGCTAGTTAAGAAGCCTTGCAAAGAAACCAGCACATCATCATACCAAAACTACTGAACACAATGGGATATAACTGTCGCTTTTGTTGGTCAGTTCTTCATGTTGAGCTTCAGATTCAGGCAGAACTAGAAAGAGATCAGATCCAAAACACAACAGATGCTCTTCAACAGGGAACACAGCTTTGTTCAGTTACAAAAATCAAAGAATGTAAGCAGCATTCAAACATCACAACTGGAATGTTTACTGCAACTTCCTGCAAATAAAGCCCTTAACCGTCACCCCCATGTTTTGAACATAGACATAAAAATGATATGTTCAACTTAAGTGATTGCCAATTTTCAATGCTTCGGTGCATAAATTTGAGCTTGGTCTATTTTAAAGACGACAGATGTCAGATTGCAGTGAAGTAAAAAAAAAAAGGTAAAAAAGTTAAATAAAACAAAAGTTATGTGGCTTTATCTTTAGAAAAATAGTATATGTTATTACAATATATGAAATCTGTATTTTGCAAACAATGTTTTAGCCTAAAATGACAAGTAACTGAACAAATTATATTCCAAATTTGAAGTTGATATCTCGAAAAAGTAGCTTTTAGTACGATTTAGTTTGACCAAAAATGGCCAACAGATGATATTTAGTTTACATAGATGACCATACAAGGATGCCCCCTTATGTTTTGAGGAATATGAACTGTATTTGTTGACAATATTTGTAAAGTAAACATACAATTCTAAAGTAGTATGGCCAGTTTGGTGGTAGCTGATTTGAATTTAGCCTCTAAAACCAACTAAACAAAATATTTAAATGTAGATTGCTGTAGCAAAGTAATGCTTTACGACTCTGACGAGTACCCTTGTTTCAAATTAATAAATAACTGTTGCGGAGTAATATCTATCAAAAATCTGTCAACATATATGAAAACTAAAAATGTGAAGCTTTCAAATCAAATATAGTCATGATTGCTTTGTTTAGACTGCAATATTATGGTTTAAAAATGTGACCATAAGGGCCCTATCATAAACCTGGTGCAAAAAGGTGCAAGAGGTATTTGACGTGATTTGTTGCAATTTTTAGACCAGCGCAACAGTAATTTTCACTTTTTGCGCCACGTTGTTTAAATAGCAAATCCATTTGCTCCACTTTGTGGACTCAGCATGTGCTGGTCTAAAAAGTAAGGGTGTTAAGGCGCATTGTTGGCTCAATGCTTTGAGGAACTGAAATAGGCCACGCCATTGACCAACAAAAAGCTGGTCCAGCTAGTCCAGCACAGAGCACGTTAGTTATGCGCCTATGTGAGTCCAAACGCTTACAAATGCTTAATACACACCGGATGTACAGCAATACACAAATATCTTTACATAAAAAATAATCAAATGATTAATTACAAAAAGCATTATGGCAATCTGCATTTGCATAATTGTATTATTATTAGCAGTATTATTTATTATATACATATTTACATTTGGTTTAATAAAAACAAGTTTAGATTAGTCTACATGTCAGGTTTTGGAGATGTATGCATCACCATTTGGGGCATAAGAATTGGACGCGTGTTTGGATATTGACCAATCTTCGTTATTATTGTTCATTTATTCGTTTGCTGGAAATAGAACTGAATTTAGAAATAGTTTTGAAACAAATCTTTGTGCTTAAAATAAAAATGTAGGCTAATGAATGTCTTCAGTGGATTGAGTTTCCACTGTTTCCTTACTTCAAGAAACTAAAAGGAGTAAAAGTAAAGTAAAAAGTAAGGAGGCTGAATGGAGGAGGCTCGTTCTTTATTCTCGCTGTGCAGATGGTTTGTTTAACTGTTTTCTCACTAGTGAAGCGTTCAGTTTAACCACTTACAAAGTCCGCCATGTAAATAGCAAAAGCACTATGGCATGACGCAACTGACTCTTAAAGGGAATGACAGACGAGACTCTAATTGGTTTAATGCACGTTATGCTCAAAACACACCCAGAACTCATTAACAGAAACAGCACAACCCTGTTAGACCATGTGCTAGGATGCAGACTGTGTTTTTCCATCCTTTAATTAGCAAAAGTGGATTCGGACATGCCCTTAATGCTTTTGCGCCATGTGCTTTAGACTTTGCGTCTAGATCGTTAAGATAGAGCCCAAAATGTATTTTAATTTATTACTCTTACATGTAAAAAGCGTTGTTCGCAGGATAGTGACCGTTAAGGGGTTAACCATTTACATTCACTTTAAAAGAGGGCTGTCCAAAAAAAAAAAAAGTTTTACAATTTACTGCTTTCAAAATAAATGCGTCACTTGCAAATAATAAATGAGAAACCACAGAGTTTGTTGCATGTGATCTTACAGTTTTTCCCAATTGTTTACACACAATTACTTGTACTTCAGACACAATGACTACAACATGTAACTGATGCACCAACCCCCTGAACCAATTCTGCTAAACTACAAGCACAATTCCTGCTTTACACTCAAATTGCAGATTTAAAACACACTTTTTTTCAAAACACTACACACAATTCTCTGCATTTGGCACAATTGTCATGCAGAAACATCTCTTGTTTTCACAAGGAACACACTCTCATTCACAATTGTAAAGTCAGTTGTCTTACTTTGCATACTAACTCATCACATAGGTAAACACCCGTCACACATAATTGCAATTTAGAAATCAGAGCTCATCTCATATTCTCCATTTCTCAATCCTATTGAGGATTTGTTTTCTACCTGGAGATGGAAAGTAAATGACCGAAATCCACACATTTTTTTTTTTTTACTGTAACTATTCTGTAAACACTTCTGTTGATGGCATATGTAGACCACGTTATGTGCAACTTTGTGTTGGTTGGGATGAACACTGTGTACAGTTTTTTTGTGGGAAAAAATATATTTGTGTGTTTTGTATAAAAATTATTTTCTGAAAAATTTTACAATGCACTTATGTAGGCCTGTGTACTGTCTGTAGTGAGTGGACAAAAAAGGCTTACAGTAAGTCATTTTGATAAATGGAGAAGTGGTCAAAGTGCTTTACATTAAGCACATCCGTGATCAACTGGTTCTTATAAATGTCTATCCATGTGATGGTTTGTGTTTGTCATTTGAAAACTAAACACCATTTTGTGAAGAAATCACATTGTTTTGAATGTAAAGTTTGTGTAGAGTTCTGACAATATGAGACGTGCTTTCAGAAAATGTGTAAACAATTGAGAAAAACTGTAATATGCAAATTTAATATGAACAGGATAAAGCAGCTATAGCAGAACCAAAGAACTAAATAAATAAAAGCATAAAGCAGAAGTCTTTACAAAACTACAAGAATAAATAGAGGGCATCTGCAGACTGAAGGGTAATGGAAGCTATATATATATATATATATATATATAACCTACATTATTCATTTGCATTCTTAATATGCTCAGGGTTGCGGCCTACATTATTTATCCAAATGTTGCATCCGTCTGCAATCCATCAATCGGCGCGTGGCCTCCACAAAAACCGAGCTGGGAGAAGCGGGCAACCTTTGTCAAACCTGCACTGCAGAACACATTTATGAAGGCTTCATGCGTGCAGCGTTTGATGTTTAATATAGTTCAGTCTAAAGCGTGACTGTAGTCCGTTCACTATTTCACCTGTCAGAGTTAGTTACAAACAGTGTGTGGGTGTGTGCAGACTGTGCACCGTACTGTGAGATGTGTGTGTGTGTGTGTGTGTGTGTGGTTATAATCCGTCAACAGCGTGTGTGTAGCGTGTCTGTCAGCTTTGACCACCCAAGAACAACTGAAACAGAAATACTGCAGTCTTGAGTCTAAACATTGCGTGTGTGTGTGTGTGTGTGTGTGTGTGTGTGTGTGTGTGTATTCATTGAAACGCTGGAGACTGATAACAGCCAAACATAGCCATACTTAAGACTTCAGAGAAATATTTTTATATATATAATATAAATATATATAAGCAGATAAATGCTTTCTGAGCGACTGTACTGAGAGAACAAATGCTTCTCTGAAGAGTTGTGGTTTGTTTATAGCACACTAATAGATGATTACTATGGATTTAATAAGGAATGAACATTTGTTAGAGCTCAGGGAATGCATCCTTAAAGGGATAGCTCACCTTAAAATGTACATTTCCTCACCACTTGGTTTTAAACCTTCATAAAAACATACATACATAGTAGGGACAAACAAGTGGAAATCAATGGCTGCTAATTTCCAACATTGTTCAAAATATCTTCATTTGTGTTCAACAGAAGAAAGAAACAAATGGAGGCTTGCAACAGTGGTTGAGTAAAACAATTACCATTTTCATTTTTTGGTGAACTACCTAACTTATTAGATATATTCAGCTAAGTTACCCCATTAAATACATGCAAAACGTACATACCCATATACAAATGCTATATATCCTTCTTCCAGATTACACCAATTCAAAATTAAAGGGGCAGTTCACACAGAAATGCAAAGGAGCAGTTTGTTTACTTCAGGCTATCCAAGATGTAAGTGATTTCTTTTATTTAGAAGGACATTATTCCATAAAAATGGAAGTCAATGGCTCCAGGCACTTTAAGAGTCTTAAAAAACACATACAGGCAACATGAAATAAATCCTTATGATACAATGAGGTTACATGAAGTTAAACGATCAGTATGTGCTATAAACTACACACAATTTACAACATAAGAAGTCAATATGTCATCCAGAGCCATAGGAATTCATGTTGTTTTGCCTGTTTGTTTTTGACTCTCAAAGTTGTTTGCTTTTCTGCCTTTCAAGATTATTTGGCTTCACCAAAGACCACAGTTTTAGCAAAAAAAAAGGGTTAGTTCATCCAAAACTGAAAATTCTGTCATCATTTACTCATCCTTTACTTGTTCCAAACCTATTTGAGTTTCTTTGAGAAGATATTTTGAACACGGCTAGAAAACCTGTAGCCATTGACTTCCATATACTTGTGGTATAGGTTTTGAGCTTTCTTCAAAATATCTTCTTTTTGTGTTCAACAGATAAGATATGTGTTTAAGATATACGATATAATATAAGCCAATTTAGTCACTTTATAACTGGTATATACACTCACCGGCCACTTTATTAGGTACACCTGTCCAACTGCTTGTTAACGCACATTTCTAATCAGCTAATCACATGGCAACGACTCAATGCATTTAGGAATGTAGACATGATCAAGACGATCTGCTGCAGTTCAAACCGAGCATCAGAAAAAGGAAGAAAGGTGATTTAAGTGACTTTGAACGTGGCATGGTTGTTAGTGCCAGACGGGCTGGTCAGATTGTCAGAAACTTCTGATCAACTGGGATTTTTACGCATGACCATCTCTAGGGTTTACAGAGAATGGTCTGGAAAAAAAAGAAAATATTCAGTAAGTGGCAGTTTTGTGGGCCCAAATTACTTGTTGAGGTCAGAGGAGAATGACCAGACTGGTTCCAGCTGATAGAAAGACAAGAGTAACTCAAATAACACTCGTTACAACCGAGGTCTGTAGACGAGCATCTCTTTGAACCCATTAGTACCAACACCACAGCCTAGCTGTGTATTGTTGCTGGCCATGTCCATCCCTTTATGACTACAGTGTACCCATCTGTTGATGGCTACTTCCAGCAGGATAACGCGCCATGTCATAAAGCGTGAATCATCTCAGACTGGTTTCTTGAACATGACAACGAGTTCACTGTACTCAAATGGCCTCCACAGCCACCAAATCTCAATCCAATAAAGCACCTTTGGGATGTGGTGGAACGGAAAATTTGCATTATGGATGTGCAGCCGACAAATCTGCAGCAACTGTGTGATGCTATCATGTAAATATAGACCAAAAACTCAGGAATATTTCCAGTACCTTGTTGAGTCTATGCCACGAAGGATTAAGGCAGTTTTGAAGGCATAAGAGGGTCCAACCTGGTACTAGTAAGCTGTACCTAATAAAGTGGCCTGTGAGTGTATAATATTCTATTTACATCGTTACTATTTTAAACACCTCTAAAGCCAAATTAACCAACAACACATGATTGATATCTCTTACAAATGGCATTTAAACTGTTAAACACAAAATGTGGCACCTTTTTACTGCTGTAAAACATTATATTTATCTATTTTCCACTTAGGGATTTGATATAATCCTCAAAAACACTTCAATGTATTGTATAAAAACCATTTATTGTGCTACTAAATTTCCCAGAAATATTGCACAAGAATGATGAACAGTAAAACATGCTTGTATACACTGGAATATATGATGTATACCTCATTTAGACTGGGATAGATTATACATACCTCACGCACACTATACTGTGAGTTAAACACATAGGGGTTTCAAGCTGAAGTTAGCATGCTAGATTAGCCATAATGAGAAATACGGTGGGTTATAGACTGTGTGCAGGCAGCTGAGGATTAAAGCAGACTTACACATACATACACACACTGCTGCATCTCCGCTGGGACAGACACAAGTTACAGTCCTACCCTATAAGTGACCCCGTGATCCACTGACCCAAAGTAAACCCAGAGGCTTTGGGTCACAGCTGAATGAGCAACGGGTGTGTGTGTATGTGTGGGGGCCAGATGTGTGTAAGTGTGCGTAATTGTGTGTGTAGGAATAAGCACATGTGTTTGAGATTGGTGGACCTGCAAGTGTGTGTGTGTACATCCAAGAGATGCAAGTGCTGTTATGTTAAAGGTTGTGTGTGTGTGTGTGTGTGTGTGTGTGTGTGTGTGTGTGTGTG
>CAIGQZ010033037.1:1954973-1972793 GCA_903798205.1 Danio tinwini
CACACACACACACACACACACACACACACACACACACACACACAAATATTCTGTGTTTTATTGTATGCTAGTTTGTCCGTGCGGTTTGGTGTGTGTGTCTGTTTGCCTGGGTCTGACTGTCAGTCTCAAATCAGGATCAATTATTTCATGGAAGTTGGTGGCCTTTTTTAAATATGTGGTTCCAGTATCAATAACAAACTATTAAACTGAGCCATGAACATCCTGAAGTAAACTTTGAATGGGTCTAAATTATCCTGCATCTCTTTGATAATGGGGTGGAACTCTTTTTCCACTCTCCACAATCTTAGGATGGGATTGACCCAAAATGTCCTTCTTCTTTTTCTTTTGTTAAGCAGGGAGAAGACAACAAAATCATCTTCACTATTCAAAGACTCCATTTTGTATTGTTCTGCAAATTGTTTTGCAACTAATTCATTAATATAAGTGGCACGGTGGCTCAGTGGTTAGCACTGTCGCCTTACAGCAAGAAGCTCACTTGTTCAAGTCCCGGATGGATCAGTTGGCATTTCTGTATGGAGTTTGCATGTTCTTCCTGTGTCCCCGTGTTGGCGTGGAGTTTCTGCTCCGGTTTCCTCCACAGTCCAAACACATGGGCTATACTGTAGTTGAATTGGATTAACTAAATTGGTCGTAGTGTATGAGTATGTGTGTGTGTGTGTGAGAATGTGAGAGTGTATGGGTTTCTCAGTACTGGGTAGTGGCTGAAAGAGCCTTCGCTATGTAAAACATATGCCGGAATAATCTGTGGTTCATTCCGCTGTGGCAACCCCTGATAAATAAGGGACTAAGCCGAAGGAAAATGAATAAATGAATGAATGAATGAATGAATGAATGAATGAATGAATGAATGAATGAATAATTAATATGCATCAAACTCAGTGTGCAAAGGCCTTTAGGGTTAGACTTTGGGGTAGGGATTAGTTTTTGGATTACATGAATGCTAAAAAAAATTCCACTATATCTAACTCTGTAAAATCCCGGTTTGTCAGCAGCATGTCAGCACGCAGTGGGATTGTGGGAGTCTGCGTGTGGCAGATCCTGACAGATGAAGGTTAGAGGCATTATGTAAAGAAGGGCAGCTCATTTCTGGGGACGGTGTGAGGGAAAATGGTGGCATTTGTCTCAATGAGGCGTTTATAAGTGCACGTCCTCCCGCGTGTAATGGCGGCCCTGAGCGCTACCCTGCATGCTAAGTGTGATCTTTAAACACAAAGGTGTCTCGCAGGGATCGAATGTCAGAGAGAGCGATGGCGACGCGCACACGTTAGAAAGGTCACATTTGGAGAAGCGAGAGATGATTGTGGGAATGATAGACCGCCGCGCGCGCGCCAAATGATCACAACGATATACAATTGCCGGCTTTCCTGGGCTCCTTTCATTCCTTCCTGCGTCTGTTTAGGCCGTACAGGGGATCAGTCATGACTATTGTCACAGATGAAGCATTTATACTGCCGCAAATTCTCTTTCTCCTTCATACAGTAAATCAGATCTCACTACAGCGAGCAAAGAGCAAAGATTATATATTATGCTTTTAGACCTATTGATGTTGTGCTGATGCAGATTTCTTTCTAAAAACTTTTCTACTGCTTAAAATGCATGAAAGGTTCTCATTGATGAATACACAGAAGAATCGCTGCAAGTCAATTAAAAAGAAAACCAGTTAAATATGATTTTTTTGCATAATAAAGTTTTAATTGTATTACACAAGCTGTATTTGTTTATTTTATATATATATATATATATATATATATATATATATATATGGTCCTCAAAAACCCTAAATGTATTATTTTCCTTGCATTGATTTTAATAAATTTGTAGGGTCATTACAATCAAATATTGTGAATGTCTCCTTCAGACATCAGTTTTGTAAAATAAAATAAATAAAGTAAAATAAAATAAAACAAAATTAAGTAAAATAAAGTAAAACAATAAAAAATAAATAAATAAAATAAAATAGCTGATGAGCAATATGGTTTCAGGAAAAATAGATCAACATCTCTGGCATTAACAGAAATTATTGAGGAAGTTACTAATAATTTTTTATAGATTTAAAGAAGGCATTTGATACAATAAAAGTGTTAAGGCACATTGTTGATGTGTTGCTATTTTGAGGAACTAAAATAGATTGACCAGCTAAAAGCAGAGCACGTTCTCTGAAAGCAGAGAAGAAATTATTATTAATTAATAAAACCACTTCCTCCATGCCTTCATCACCTTGGTGGGCTTTTTTTTGTTTATTCGTGACAATTTGCTTTGGTATAATGTTATTATTAGTATAAGTATTCTTTATTAAATGCATATTCAAATTTGTTTTATTAAAAACAAGCTTAGATTTGTCCACCTGTCAGGTTTTAGACCATATGGGGCATAGCATGTGTATTTGGATATAACTCAGTTGTTTGACCACACTTCGTTATTACTGTTCATTTATTCATTTGCTGATTCAAACTGAATTTAGAAATAGTTTGGGAACAAATCTTTGCACTTAAACAAAATTAATTATCCACGAAAGAGAGACATAGAAAGTGAAAGTAAAGGTCGATTGGAGGAGGCTCATTTCTCATTCTCGCCCTGCAGATGGTCTGTTTAACTGTTTTCTCGCTAGTGAAGCATTCAGTTTTTTCACTTACAAAGTCCACCATGTAAATAGTAAATGTGCCATGGTGTGACACAACTGACTTAAACTGAATGGGAGATGAGTCTCTGATTGGTTTATTTTCAAAACACACCTATAACTCATTAAGAGAATAAGCTCAACCCTGTTAGACCATCATTAAAATAGCAAAAGTGCATTCAGACACGCCATTAATGCTTTTGTGACCTGCACTTCAGACTTTGCACCTAGATCGTTAAAATAGAGCCCTATATTTCTATCTGAACACAATCAACATCCCATCATGTTACACTTTATGTTAAGGTGTCCTTGTTGAATTATAACTATTAACCTACTGAATACATTAACTACTGAGTAATATTCATTCTTTTTACAATTGGGTTAGAATTTGGGTTAGTTTTAAGGATATTTCTTTGTAATTATTTGTAATTACTATAGCATGTACTGTACATGAAACCTGTGTAACAAGGACACCTTAAATACAGTGTTACCAAAAACAGAAAGAGAGAAATGTATATTCTTTAAGCATTAAAAATCGTCAGACATCAGCGCAATTAAACGCTGCCACAGGGCCGGTTATTACAAAACACCCAAGACTCCAGAAACTTCAGATCTCCAACATTAGCCACGTGCTTCTCTTCACTGGCCACAGATGTTATCTTGGGCACAGGCGATTGATCTTCACTGGGTAATTAGCATTTTAGGGAGAAAGGACAAGACATGGGCCTGCTGCCAGACGCAGAGAGAGAGAGAGAGAGAGAATTTGAAACTTTGCCATGGCAGGCTTGGTGGTCCGGGCGAGTTTTAGCCTTTGGGGTCAGAAAGGATCAACAAAACCTGCTCAACCTCAGCAAAGGGGGAACACTGGAGCACCATGACAACCAGACTGCCAATAGTCGCTGTGGTGCTGTAATCAGATCAAAACGGCAGATGAAGGACTCGAACGCTGAGAATGTGCATGAGAACTGGACTGAGACGGCAAACACTCGCCACAACAAACATGCAAACACATTTACAAATAGGCAAACGGCACTCATGCGTGCAGATGCAGAGAGATCAGAGCAGTGTGTTTGAGGAGTCGATTAAACACACGCACACGCATGTAGGACAAGGTCATATAAACTTATTGGGACACAGTGTTTGTATACCTCTTTACCAACAACATCAACGAAAAGATTAAAACAATAAAGGCTCGTACACACCGGGACGCTTTTCGTTTGTGTTTATCATGAGCGTTTTCCAAGACGTCTTTCTGGATTCAAACCCAAGCGATTTTGACAGGCGTCGAACAGAAGAGTATGCAAAATCACTCCCTGACGTTAGATGGCGCTACACAACTTTAAGCTCCTGACACCCGCTTGTAACACAGAGAAAGAAGACAAAGTTGACACGCTTGTTGTTATGGATGGTTCCAGCAGCAGCTCCAGCTCTAGCGATGAAGAAATGATTTTTGTTCACCAGTGCAAAAAGCAGCTCCACGTTCATCACGCCTCTGGGCATATTCTTCAATGTGCGCTCGTATTGACAGTGTTGCGCTTGAGCGCCTCCAAGTGCTGTTTACTGTAACTTCAGCAGTTCCATGCACGTGAACAAAAGTACCAATCTGATTGATGGAGAAGGTTTTGACGCGGCACGTCAAAACAAAAAAACGTTTTTTGAAAAATTTGTTTTTGCGCCTGGCGTTTTGCGCGTTGGTGTGCACGATCACATTGACGCCCTTTATTTAGTCACGAGGCATTAAACGTCGACGGAAAACGCGAGCAAAAAACATCTCTGTGTGCACAGGCCTTAAGAATAAATGTTTAACAAGACTTTACATTCTATTCTGAATGTAGCTGGCTCCCAGTTACATTCAGAATAGATTTTAAAGTATTATTACTTGTCTATAAAACACTAAATGGCCTAAAACCTCAATACATTACAGATATGCTCACTGAAAACAAACCTAACAGATCATTAGGATCAAGTAAACTAGAAATTCCAAGAGTTCAGTCAAAGCAGGGTGAATCCGCCTTCAGCTACTAATAGCGCCCCCCCGCTGCTGGAATCAGCTTCCAGAAATGATCAGATGTGCTCCAACATTAGGCACACTCAAATCAAGACTGAAAACACATCTGTTTAGCTGTGCCTTTACTGGATGAGCACAGTCAGTGTTGGGCAAGCTACTTAAAAAGTGTAGTGAGATAAGCTATTAGTTACTCTACTTAAATTATAGCTTAACTACACTAAAAGCTACCCTCTGGGAAATGTAGCGAGCTAAGCTAAAAGCTACTTGGCAAAAGTAGCTTAACTGCATCTAAGCTATTTTTGCAACTTTCATTTTTAAATCGAAGCAACTTCAATCCACGTCAATCATATCTTATGCTGCGTTCACACCAGACGTGGAAAAAGAGTCAAGCGCGAGTGATTTACATGTTGATGCGATTCGCGCAAATGGAGTGGCGCGAGTTGAGCGTTTTGCGCGATTGACACGCTTAACGAGCTTGAGTTTGAAAATCTGAACTTCAGCGGACATTCGCGCCATGTTAACCAATAAGGAGGTCGCTCTTGTGGGGGCGTGATTATGACGTAGCGCCTGTTGCTGGTGTCCCAGGGGAAAATCCTCCTGCTGACACTGACAACAGTTGGTCAAACTGGGCTCGGCTCAGTCAGAAGCACAGCTGAAACCCTCCATCATCCAGATTAAGTTTCTGGAGGAGTTTATGAGCTCACAGAGCTGGGTGCACCTCTGAAAGGATCTAGTGTACTCAGACACTGCTCCAAATGAATCTGCACATTTTTTTAGCCTTCATAAAGCACATAAACACAGTTATTTTCTCAATAAAATCCATGTTAGCCATTTAGTAACGAAGCTAGAGTCACCGGGCAGACAGAAGCCCTGCCTATCATGTGATTCCACGTCTGTAGTGAAGTGAATTTGATGTGCGAATGAAGCGTATTTGACGTGCGAAAGAAGCGAGTAACCTCAAAATGTTAATGCATCTATTTACGAAGCAATAGCGTGATTTATCCGAAGAAGAAGAAGAAATCGTCATTCTCACCATTGTATGGATTTACTTTCATTGGCTAGAAACCGGCCTCACAGCTCAGTGAATGTCGGTGCCGTCACTTATTGATCCGCAAAAAGAATCTTTACTTTTCCAGGTGAACAGTTATGAAAGAGTACATAAAGAACACAATTCTTATAAAGTATCTAAAATAATAATATAACAATTCTTATAAAAATATCTAAAATAATTTATAAATCATCTAAAATATTGGTGTTTCATGCCCTGTTCACACGTACATGGGTATTTTTATAAACTAAGTTTTCCCCGTTTGTTTTTAAAAAAATCTCTGTTTACATAAAAACACAAAAAAAAGCACTGTGATGCATGTTATTGGCATGCCAAACCAACAGGTGGCGATAATGACACTTTTATACTGAGTTCAATCAGGGATTTAAGTATATTTTGCGATTAAATTGCATTCAAGTCAATGCCAACGTGCCGTCCCGCGGTAGAATAATGCGAATTATGAGATTCATTTGATGCAAATGTGCAGAATTTGCCTCATTTACGTGTTCCGTGTTTGGAATGAACGCAGCTGTGTTGGCCAATCAGAAAAGAGAAAACAGCGTGCATGCCGACATCATGACTAAAACTCCGGTTTAGCGTTCACACGACCACACTGTACCCGGAGTTTTAAACAATCTTCACTCTGGCCGGAGTTTTCAGAAAGTTCTGGTTTTAGTCACGTGACGACATTTTCGTGTGGACAAACAGCGAAATCGCATAGAAAAGAAGAGTGGTTTTGAAAATACCCATGTTCATGTGTACAAATCTTTAGCTTCAGCCGAGTTGAGAACTTTTTTTATAATTTGTTTTATTTTTTTTAAAGAGACTCTGATATTTCACAGGAAATGAAAACATTTCTGTAAAAAAAATGCAATAACTAACATTCTTTTTTTTTCATATTGGGAAGAAATGTTAGTGGACATTTACAGAATAAAACAAATCGCATTTCACTTAAATTGCATTAAACCCATTACCAAATTAAAAGTGATCTCTTATCATTTTCTATTTTCTCTCCATCACTGACACCAAACTTTTGAAAGTCAGTTTATGCTATAATGGACATGCACACATCTCCCTCATATCTAGCAGGTGTCTCTACCACCCACTACCACTCACTTGGCAGGAGCCAATTTGAAGTCCTCAGTAACTTTGTTCTTTATCATTACTTTTGGGTAATGAGATTCCATTGATTTGGGCTTCGAGTCAAACTCCGTTCCAGAGGGAGTTGGCAGTCTGGAGTGAAGTTGTGTGGTTGGACTCAAACTTCGCACACTTCTCCACAAAAACACAAACTGTGCTCAGCGTTTGCCACAAGAAGCTCAAGCTGTGAGCGTCCTCCCTCAAAACTCAACTGTGCTTCGTCACTTTTTCAGCTGAGTATGTGTGTGTGTGTGTGTGTGTGTGTGTGTGTGTGTGTGCGTCCCACTGTGGGCTGAGACTTCTTTTTATACACCACAATTATACAAGCAACTAAAACCGCCTGGCACTTCATTAAAAAATAACACTTGCACTTCATTAAAACACTGTTTCCAGAAATTTCTTCTTCCTTCAGCTGGTTTTATTCATTTACTGAATTTGAACGAAAAGATGATACAATATTTGTAATAATACAAATAATCAGGATAAAAATTACATTGAAAAACTGCTGTTTAATTTTTGATGGAGTGCATTGGTTTCTGCAGACTTTTTCAACACTTCTGATCAGAGAAGGTTTATTTTGTTTTGCTTGTTTGTTTCCCCATATAGATTTTAGAACTTCCATAAGATGTTAAATGTGCAGTAGGTGAAAGAAACATTCATTGTTGTGCTGGTTGAAAGTCTCTTCACATTCCAATAGAAATGATCAAAGAGTGAGAGAGAGCAAAAAATATGCTGTCTCTATATTGAAGTTACCTTGCACACTGGAGGAAGGCTGACACCATGGCTGAAGTACTTCTTTCAGACAGGTAATGTTCTGTTTTAAAACTATTTTAGTCACGCAAAGCTGATGTAGATTGTGTTGTATTATGAATGGGTTATTTGCACAAAAGTGTTGTTTAGCCCCTAAAATCTCCCAGCGATAGATTAATGTGACTATTTTCAGTTTCATAAGGGACATTTTACAGCATCGATAATGTAGGCTTTATTTAGTTTAACAACAAAACATAAGTAAATACTGCTATTCTGCCTTGTCTGCTTTACTGAGGCAAAGTTGCATTTATATTCACATTACTTCATTTTTGAACAATTGCAACCTGTGATGTGCTCCCATTATTGTTTACCATGCTACTCTGAATATTTGCTCTGAAATAGCATGTCAGTATGACTTAGTAATAAGTGTAATTCCTGCACCCCGCCGGCCAACCACTAAGCATACAGTAGTAGGCACTTGAGGGAGTGAGACCAGCGATCGTTGCATGCATGAAAGTTTTTCCTGCTACACAACTGATATTGTGCTAGATAAAAAAATGTTTTGTAGTATTATAAAGTACTATTAAGTTTTCTAACTGGCGAATGACATGATCTAGTGGGTATCTGTCATCTTTAATGTGCGCGTTTGCATGGTTTCAGGAGGCGTGGCTTTGGACGGCAGGAGACGGACTGTGTTTCAAAGCTATTATACCAACTGGTCAGCATTTAGGCAGATCACCTATAGGATCTTTAAGGTTGCATTTACACTGCAGATGGTCATTCCCGATTTTGTGGCAGTATTCGATTATTTGATGATCAGCTTACATCATCTTTTAAAAGTGACTTGTATTTGATTGTCTGCATTTACACAGCAATGGCAAAGGCGCAATGACATGGAAAAAAAGAGCAGGCGCTGACTGACAGCTGATAATAAATGAGCGCTCTTTTCTCCATTTCTGTATTTAATCTGTTAGCCGGGTTTAATGTTTTAAATTCTTTTTGATAAGTTGTTTTATTATAGTTTATGACAGAAAAGTTCTCATTTGGCCATATTCTTTTAATCTAGGCTTTTTTTTAAAACCAGTAGGCATCTTAAAGCCATTTCCATGGCGTGATTTATGCACGTGATGTACGCAACAGTTTTAGTTTAGCTTATATTGTTTATGTGGTGGACGTTGCACACTCTCTCTCTCTTTTTCTCTAGTTAACATGCTTGAATACTTGTGCTACATGACAAAATAAAAGCTCTTTTAGTCCTCGTGTATGGGATTTAAGGTTTGGGACTCTGCTGATGGTTCCAAAATGAAAGCGTCAGAGTTGACATTATTCGCTGCAGTTTTTAATGATGCACGACTCGCATTGACAGGTGAGTAATCGATCTACCTGCTTACACTGCAGACACGCGGGCACAGATCCGATTCATATCAGATAAATTTACGCAAAAAAAAAAGATGCATTTCCGCATATGAACAAGGCCTGAATCTGATTTGAGTAAATCAGAATCCATGTGATTTTTTCCAGCATACATGCACATGGGCCATATCTGATTTGTGCCACAGGGGAGAAAAAAAAAAAAATTATGAGTCTTATGAGTCACTTGAACAATGCAGTGTAAATACAGCCTAAGTCATTAACCAGAGCAACCAGCTATAATGGGAATCACAAATTTTCATTTGAAGCAAAGTAATATATAAAAACAGACAGAATACTGTCTACAAGACAGTCAATTTTACAGCTTTAACACTGAGAATGACACAGTAAAATTAAAAACGACAGAAAAATATCAAAATAATTATCTAAGGTTGTCGCATTTCAACTTTACTACAAAATAGGCATATTCAAACAAATATTTAACTCAAGTATTTACTCAACTACTTAACAAGATCAACTCGATTACATTAGCATGGGAGTGGGCGGAGCTAAAATTTATTTAGTGCACTTTTCTTTCTGTCACTCCCTGATTGGTGGAAATTCTGTACACTGTAAAGGTAATGTGATTTCCTGCATAAATTGTCAATTATAAATAAATTGACTTCATGAAAACAGACCATTTAAAATTAAACATTATTTCTATTGTTAATTTTTCATATTCATATTTAATTGCTCATATAAAAATACAGTGAACCAATTAATCCTGAAGATCACAACAGCTGTCTAATAGTTTATCATGCAGTGTTAAAACAAATGTTCCTATGATAAAATAAAATAAAATAAAATAAAATAAAATAAAATAAAATAGATAAATAATTAAGAGTTTGCATGTTCTCCCTGCATTCGTGTGGTTTTCCTTTGGGTGCTCAGGAGGAAACAGTCCAAAGACATTCAGTACAGGTGAAATGGGCAGGCTAAATTGTCCTTAGTGTATGAGTGTGACTGAGTGTGTTTGGATGTTTCCCATAGATGGGTTGCAGCTGGAAGGGCATCCGCTGCGTAGAACATGTGCTGGAAAAGTTGACGGTTCATTCCTCTGTGGCGACTCCAGATTAATAAAGGGACTAAGCCAAAAAGAAAATAAATGAATAAATTAATAAATAAATAAATATTTTCCAGAAGATGGCAGTTAGTGTTAAGTTAGGGTGTATTCTGTCACTAAATATTTTAACTAAGTCAAATAAAGTTAAACAGTAATAGTCCTAACAGACAGTTGAATGATTAAAAGACGATTTTAAACCCTATCTGAAGGCTGTAGATCTTCACAGGTCTTAAATTACTCATTTACTCAATACTATATATTTGGTTAGTTCGGTTACGATTGCAAGGCCTTGTTTTACGCTCCTCTAAAAAAGACATTTACTGTAACTGAGTTAGACTAGCCATTTCTCCCAAACTTTCCATGAAGCCAGCACACCACACCACCATGCACTGCAAAAACAAACATGTCTTAAACACGCAGTGATCCCATCGCTTGTTGATTCTGTCCCTGGAGTCTCTGTGTTGGTCATGTGTGTGTATTCTGATCTTTGATGTAGTGTGGCTATGGCCCAGTGCCCTCTAACGTGCCCTGAAAGCCACGCTCATGCCTCCCAAACGGCCCGGGCTTGTTAGCAGCAGATGGTGGAACCATTCTGAGAGGGTAATTTAGACACAGGGCTGTAGGAGGCTGGTCATGACCTCCTCATGTATCCAGCACAACCCACTGAAAGAGAGCTGCTTTTGCTCTTCAGTACAGTCATGTCTTATCCTATGTAGGACCAATACATTTCATAGTTCAATTCCATATTAACAACAAGTGCTTTATCCTAATTTACATACAATCTATACTAAATACACTACCTGACAAAAATCTTGTCGCATATAAAAGGCAAAGGCCTCTAGATTACTCTTATTTTACCAAAATAAAATATGACCATGATCAAAATATTAATAATTCAATAAGGACAGTAAGGTCTGACTTTGCTTAGACAAAAGTCTTGTCACTTAACAGAAATAATGTCCAGTATAGAATATAAAGTCATGGTGCAGTGGAAAAATAATAAATAATTTGTATGACTCTCATGAGCTTGGAGGACTGCATCCATACATCTCTGCAATGACTCAAATAACTTATTAATAAAGTCATCTGGAATGGCAAAGAAAGCGTTCTTGCAGGACTCACAGAGTTCATCAAGATTCTTTGGATTCATCTTCAATGCCTCCTCCATCTTACCCCAAACATGCTCAATATTGTTTATGTCTGGTGACTGGGCTGGCCAATCCTGGAGCACCTTGACCTTCTTTGCTTTTAGGAACTTTGATGTGGAGGCTGAAGTATGAGAAGGAGCGCTACCCTGCTGAAGAATTTGCCCTCTCCTGTGGTTTGAAATGTAATGGGCAACACAAATGTCTCGATACCTCAGGCTGTTGGTGTTGCCATCCACTCTGCAGATCTCTCACACGCCCCCATACTGAATGTAACCCCAAACCATGATTTTTCCTTTATCAAACTTGACTGATTTCTGTGAGAATCTTGTGTCCATGCGGGTTCCAGTAGGTCTTCTGCAGTATTTGTGATAATTGGGATGCAGTTAACAGATGATTCATCAGAAAAATCTACAGTACCTTCTAACACTTTTCCAAATGATCAACTAGTAGTCCAGTTACTATCTGTTGCCCTTACAACTGGGATCGACGACAAGACATTTGTCATGTAGTGTAGTATTCTAAACCATTTTGATTTGAGATGTCAATATTTAATCTAATAAATAATATTTATTATATATGCACCACATTATATTTAATCTGCAACAATGTGAACTTAATAAAGATGCATTTGGTGATTCACTTCTGATATAGGAGATTTCTCTGCATTAAAGAACCAATGGCAGATTAACCTGCTGCTGCATCTTCAATATGACAGGAAATTAATTATGAAAGTAATGTGGACGGTTGGTAGCATGGTGGCTCAGTGGTTAGAACTGTCACCTCACAGCAAGAAGGTCACTAATTCGAGTCAGTTGGCATGTGGAGTTTGCATGTTCTCCCCGGGTTTCCTTCGGGTGCTCCGGTTTCCACCATAGTCCAAAGACTTGCACTATAAATGTGTGTGTGAATGAGTGTATGGATGTTTCCCAGTACTGAGTTGTAGGTGGAAGGGCATCAGCTGCGTAAAACATATACTGAAATAGCTGTCGGTTCATTCCGCTGTGGGGACTCCTGATAAATAAGGGACTAAGCCTAAGGAAAACAGATGAATGAATGAACGAATGAATGTGGGTGATGTGACAAGATGATTGACAGGGCACATAACCAAGCAACAGAACAGTCCATTTTTGAGAATGTAGTATGACCCAAATCTTGTATACTTATGCAAAACTATATACTTTCTTTAAGAGTACATACTTTTAGGATGTAGTATAGGTGGGTGATAATTTTCTTGTAATGTAACTCTGAAATAGAAATTTGTGCATTCCAAGATATATCCTGGATTGAATCATATTTAAAAGGCACCTACCTAGGTTGCCACTTTTTCCAGATTTATTATTAGTCTTTTGTGTCTCCAGAATGTGTCTGTAAAGTTTCATGTCAAAACACCCATCAGATTTTTTATTATACCTGTCTTAAGTTTCTACTTTGTAGCTTTTAGCATCAGCTAGCGGTTTTTGTGTACTGCGCCTTTAAGGCTAGTCCTTCACGCCCACCATTTCCACGTGCCCTGGCAGCGGCTCCCTCGGCTACGTCAGACAACAGACAAACACAAAGGAATAAGATCTCACGTAACGTTTGTGAGGAAAAACTACAGTAAGAACTTTACCAGTGAGTATTTGATGCATGTTGTGGAGTTGCAAGGAGGAGTCACACACAATGTCGTTACCAAGTTGACGCACACACACAAATACACACACACAGAGCGCTGACAGGCGCACACACACACAGACAACACGCGTTTAGCTTTGCACTGTTTTTGCACGCAAATGTGACAGGATACAGGTTAATATCCACTGCTGTATGGATATCTGTTATGTTAATGTACAAAATAAACCTGATTTAACGTCCACAAACCGGGATTGAAGCGTCTTTTATAATTGTTCTGACACGCGGCTGTGTTGATGAAGTAAATTTGAAGTAAATCGCTGTAATTTATTACAAACATGCGCTGTTTTAAAACATTTTAAACTTGTAAAACTCACTCTTGATCCCATTTGATGATGATTGATGATCCTAGCAAACTGAACAGACTTTTATTTACGGTTGCTTAGTGTGCGCACGTCCTGGTCCTGTGTTTGATTGATATGATTATACTCGTTACTACGGAGACATGTTAATACGCAGCTGTCAATCAATTCGGTGGGCGGGGGGACCGCACTCCTACGTCAAGTTGCGGTCGGTCTGAAAACTGCTCCTATTGGTCCACCGTTTTTATGTTGTTAAATTGAAAAAGAAGCACTGGGTGTGTTTATATCACCCCAATATGACGGTCTATATACTATACATACACATATGTCTGTCCAAACAGCTTGAAAACTAGATTTTTCACCATAGGTGGCCTTTAATGAACTGCTCCATTCAATTCTACGTTCCAACTGCATGATTTGCAGAACTGCAAATAAACATTAAATTAATATTTGCTAACTACATTGGTAAAACAGAAATAAACAAATATAGCTGATCAGTTGAGTGAATCAGAGAATCAGCTTCTGAATGAACAAGTTTTAAAATGAATGTGGTTGAGTGACTCATTCATTCATTTTTTTTTTCAGTTTAGTCCCTTTATTAATCAGGGATCAAAACAGCAGAATGAACCGCCAACTTATCCAGCACATGTTTTACACAGCGGATGCCTTTCCAGTTACAACCCATCACTGGAAAACACCCATTCATTCTTATTCATACACATACACTACGGACAATTTTAGCTTACCCAATTCAACTATAGTGCATGTCTTTGGACTGTGGGGGGAAACCAGAGCACCCAGAGGAACTCCACGCCAACACGGGAGAACATGCAAACTCCACACTGAAATGTCAACTGACCCAGCCGAGGCTCAAACCAGCGACCTTCTTACTGTGAGGTGACAGCCTACCCACTGCGCCACCCTTGAGTGATTCAGTGATTCATTTTAATACGGGTTCATTCCTCGATTATTCAGTGATCTTGAGCAAATCAGTTGATTCAGCGAATCAGTTCTAGTTTTACAATAAACTGACTGTCTGATTCAGTGGCTGACATAAAATCAATCACACATTTGCATCCTGAATTGTTTTGAAATGAATTGGTTAAGTGATTAAATGACTCATTTATGAAGTCATTTGATTCATTCCAGAACGATTCTGTGTTTAGATTCTAGGTGAATCAATGACTTCATTATAAAGACTTGTATTAATCCTGAATGATTCAGCATTTAAAACAAATCAGTTGAATTAACTAGGGCGGCATGGTGGCTCAGTGGTTAGCACTGTGGCACAGTGGTCCTGCCTCACAGAAAGAAGGTCTCTAGTTCGAGCCTCGGCTGGGTCAGTTGGAGTTTCTGTGTGTAGTTTGCATGTTCTCCCCATGTTTTAGGTTTCCCCCACAGTCCAAAGACATGCAGTACAGGTGAATTGGGTAAACTAAATTGACCGTAGTGAATAAATGTGTGTGTGAATGTGTTTCCCAGTACTGGGTTGCAGCTGGAAGGACATCCGCTGCGTAAAACATATGCTGGAATAGTTGGCTGGTTCATTCCACTTTGGTGACCCCTGAAAAATGAAGGAAAATGAATGAATGAATGAATGAATGAATGAATGAACGAACGAACTAGTTTCTGGCATATCAATGCAACTTGTACTAAAATCCCATCTCTTAATACACAGACTCAGACACAGGTCTCTCTACTGTATATAAAAGAATTGTTTGGAAACATTATGAAAATGAAAACCATAAAAATACTTCTTTTATGAAACAGTCACTGTTTACTTCTACAAAGCCATAATCAGCCAACAAAACATTGCAAAACATTTTTAAGTGCCAATAAAGAATTCGGGACACGGTTATTATTCTGTCCTTGCTCATTTCTCCCCTGAGGTCCCTCAACGACGGCTCCCTCCAACCAATCTTTTCTTTTCTCTTTGTTTTAGTGGCTTCATTCAGATTCCTGACCACAGTTTCCTGCTCTCAAACACAGGCTTGGGTTTGATGAAATGAGTTGGTCTTCCTCATCTTTGACCTATTGGAGGAGCTGTGACCTGCTTGCTGGAGCAAAGATGAGTCGGACCCTTTTGTTTCCTTGTCCATCCCTGCCTTTCTGCTTTTCCTTCACTCTTAATCTGTCTCCGTGAGCTCATGTTGATGTGTTTTGACATCGCAGGCACCTGGTTTTTAGGATTTGGGATTATTTGTCGCTTCTGCCGAGAACCACCTAGTCACCGTCACTCAATCTTTTTACACTTCTCCGTCACGGCTGCCCGTCAAGCGTTTGGAGATGCAGATGCTGGCTTAATTAGAGCTGACAGGGCCAGGATGCTCATCTCAAGCTGTTCTGTCGCGAGGAGGAGAGGATAACAATCAGAATGACAACCGTCTTAATTTTCCATCTTCTCTCTCTCTCCTTCTGTCTCATGTCTTTGGTTCTTCTGCGTCGTCTCCCCTGTCACTGCAAGCTGCTTTTCTCATTTCACTCTGGAACTGCTTGTCTCATGATGGCTTAAAAGTAGAAGCATGGCTTTTAAAAAGCGATCTGTGATCATATCGGTATTGGACAGTATTTGCACTTCTATATAAGCAGAAGTGTGTCATTTCCTGTTTGCTTAAACCTGCTTCTTAAATATATTTTATGTCGGAAAAACCTGTTTCCAACAGTATCCACACTTTAAAGAGCCAGATCAGTCTCAGAAGTAATACATTTACAAGATACAATTCGTTCATACATACGCAGCACAATTCACATGTACAAAATCCTATTTGTAAACTCAAAACACAATTCAGAAATCCAACACACAATTTGTAAATTCAGAAGTAAAAACTCTAAATATCTTCACCAAATTAATTGATTTTGTGCGTTTATGAATCAAGTTTTGAATTTACGAATTGGATTTGTGTGTTTCTGTGATGTAGAACGCAGGGAAAGTTTCCGCATAGAGACACTGCAGTGCTGGTGAAGGTTGTGGTTGTTCACAGCGGTTCGACGGATAAACATGAATTTGTAGCTAAACTGTTAATGGTGCCAAACAGAATTTCCTATTGTTTACATCCTTGTTTAAGTCCTTGCTACAACATACCGTTAATGGTAGAAACTGTGCAATTTATTTATTCATTTTCTTTTCGGCTTAGTCCCTTTATTAATATGGGGTCGCCACAGCGAAATGAACCGCCAACTTATCCAGCATTTGTTTTATGCAGCAGATGCCATTCCAGCTGCAACCCATATCTGTGAAACATCCATGCACACTCATTTACACTCATACACTACGGACAATTTAACCAACCCAATTCACCTGTACTGCATGTCTTTGAACTGTGGGGGGAAACCGGAGCACCCAGAGGAAACCCACGCGAACACAAGGAGAACATGCAAACTTCACACAGAAATGCCAACTGACCCAGCCGAGGCTCAAACCAGCGACCTCCTTGCTGAGGCGACAGCACTACCTACTGCGCCACTTCGTTGCCTCATAACAGATCATTTTTAACAAATAAAAATAGTAACAGATTGTGGTTCACGATCCACAGCTTCGTCAGCTGGAGAAGATTTAGGCGAATCCAGCACTGAACTGGGAGAGATTCTAGAAGTTCTCCTTTGTTAAATGCTAGCTATATGTTTTGTATAATTCTCTGGAACATAATTAAAATTAAACTGTAAGCACTTCTTCTCTCTTTGTGTCGTGTCCTTAAGAAGCCCAAATACAGAAACAGAACAAGCTCTGTGAAAATAGCAGCGTTCGAACATCATTTTAGCCTTTTCTGCTATAACATTACAGTGCATCTGGCCACGCCCCTTCACTGCACGGGGTAAATGCACATAACCTGAAGCGATTGTGATCTCACTAACCCGGATGTATTTTTTATAGTCCCCAAACTTCATTCGCTGTAGGCTTTGCTAAGCTAACTCATAAAAAGCCAATGTCTCACTTTTCATTGAACTTTGAGCATCTTACATTCAGAGATGTTGTTTATGTTCACACAGCTACATTACACATCAACTAAAGTTTAAAATATGATATCGTAGTGGACCACCCCTTTAAGTGATTATCCATGTGTTAACAGCTGTTTTTGGTTGATATCGAAGGATGCCATAGGTGGCTGCTAGGACATTCCAGAAGGTTGCTGGGACGCCATTCTATGATTATGAATATGCATGAAATGGTTGTGAGGATGTTTCCTATATTAATTCTGATCCTTTAGAAAACTAACAACACACCTTCACTCAACAATCCACCCTAATTGCTGTCCATTATGCACAGATGTTCAGGGGTTTGTTCAAATGACTAACCCCAAGTATGAGTAATAGTAACAGTGAAGCCCGCCTTAGAAAACACCACTAATAATGAGTTGATAACTATTCCCGGCATTGGTCAAAAATTCTCTAATGGTTTATCCCTACTTGTGCGGTATGAGATCATAGATGAGTATGAAAACACACACACACACACACACACACACACACACACACACACACACACAGAAACGAGACAGCAGACAGACTCAAGGTCTGTGAAAACCAGTCTGAAATCCAATTAAAGTCTTCTGTTGTTAATGAATCATACCCCACAGTCCCTGCTGTGTGTGTGCACAAGGGTGTGTGTGTGTGTGTGTGTGTGTGTGTGTGTGTGTGTGTGTGTGTG
>CAIGQZ010033037.1:1979684-1991356 GCA_903798205.1 Danio tinwini
AGATAGATAGATAGATAGATAGATAGATAGATAGATAGATAGATAGAGATAGATAGATAGATAGATAGATAGATAGATAGATAGATAGATAGATAGTCAGATAGTCAGATAGTCAGATAGATAGATAGATAGATAGATAGATAGATAGATAGATAGATAGATAGATAGATAGATAGATAGATAGATAGATAGATAAAGCATAAGCTTGACAAATGCAGTCAACAAACAAAAGAGAATAGCAAATGCAGCATGCTGAAGAAAAGGTCCAAAAAAAGAGTTGCTTTCCCTATATTAAACACTTTTATATGAGTTTAATTATTTAGTAATCTAAAAATCACACGCTAGTTCATAAAATTGGACATTAGCCCATAGGTTAAGATATTTTCATGATAATAAATACACCAGTGAATATGAACACAGTGCTGTGCAGTGAGCGAGTCCCTGTTGAGTCTAAGCAGATGAACAGATTAGTCGGAGTGCTTTAGATTTGGCCTGAAAAACACACCGCAAGATGAACCTCGATAATCTGAGCTTTGAATTAGTGCCTGAGAAAACTGCCAGACATCGAGATGACGGAAGAGAGAGAGAGCTAGAAAGAAAGAAAGAAAGAAAGAAAGAAAGAAAGAAAGAAAGAAAGAAAGAAAGAAAGAAAGAAAGAAAGAAAGAAAGAAAGAAAGAAAGAAAGAAAGAAAGAAAGAAAGAAAGAAAGAAAGAAAGAAAGAAAATGTACTCACTCGTGAAGGGTCATACTCTGGTCGTCTTCGAGCGGTCAGGTCCTCATAAGATGGAGCTGGTCTGATCTGCTGGAGCTGATTCCTGATTTGCTGCAATCGTTCTTCATTACTGTAAAGAGAGAAACAAGACCGATAAGAGACAGTCTCCATTTAAACACTCCACACCAATTTAGGCAATTCTACAATCCACCCTAATTCTCATAGTAAGCCTGAAATGAATAAAAAAAGTCTAATTGATGAAAATATCAACCAAACTATAAAAGGAAGTCTAGTAGCAGATTGATTCATCATAGCAAATACAGTAATGCGTTATTATCACAGTTAATCTGATTCATCGTGTTGTAAGTGTTTGAATTGAGGCAGAAGTTAATGTTTAGTTCTGTTTGTCAGATTTTTAAATCACATGCAGCTAAAATAAACAGCGCTTGATGTAAAATTCAGTGTATTAAATTATCCATCTGTGAGCTCCATAAACACACATGTAACCTAAGGGCATGGATTGATTTAGAGCAGAAATGGCATTATAAAATCAGCTTTAAACTGCCTCAACTTTTACTTCAGCTGGATGCTACAGCAACTCTTAAATTCAAACACAGAGAAAGCACGCCCGCTTTTGATTGGTCCATTTTTACTGCCAATCAAACTTCCTTTTCACTGCACTATTAAATCAAACTAATTGAAATGTATTTGAATTTATTTCAATGCTGATTGGAAGACGAATGGATGAACGAACAGACAATTGCATAAACGGACAGATGGATGGATGACAAACGGACAATTGGTTGGATGGACAGACGGACGGATAGACAACTGGAAAGATGGAAGGACAGATAGATAAACAAAATTAGATGGATGGATGGAGGGAAGGATGGATGGATGGATGGATAAACAGACAATTGGAAAGATGGAAGGAGAAATGGATAAACCAACAACTGGATGTATGGATAAATGACA
This sequence comes from Danio tinwini, assembly GCA_903798205.1. Classification (NCBI taxonomy): domain Eukaryota; kingdom Metazoa; phylum Chordata; class Actinopteri; order Cypriniformes; family Danionidae; genus Danio; species Danio tinwini. The sequence goes on from CAIGQZ010033037.1 coordinate 1,981,373, forward strand.
AACAGACAACTGGATGGACAGACGGATAAACAGGTAATTGGAAGGACAGAGGGACGGATGGATGAACGGATGGATGGATGAATGGAAAACAATTTTATGGATGGATGTATAAACACAATTAGATGGATGGACAGATAAACAGATGGACAAACAGATAATTGATGGATGTATGGAAGGCCGGATGACAATTGTATGGATGGATAGATGGATAAACAGACAATTGGATGGACGGATAATAGACAATTGGATGGATGGATGGATGGATGGATGGATGGATGGATGGATGGATGGATGGATGGATAAACAATTTGGTGGATGGATGGACAGTAAAACAGACAATTTGGTGGATGGATGGATAAACAGACAATTAGATGCATAAACAGATAATTGGATGGATGTATCGATGGATGAATGGATGATGAACAGATGAATGATAAACAGACAATTGGATGTATAAACAGATAATTGGATGGTTGTATCGATGGATGGATGATAAACAGATAGATGATAAACAGACAATTGGATGGATGGATGGATGGATGGATGGACAGACAATTGGATGGATGGATGGATGGTGGATGGATAGATAAACAGACAATTTGGTGGATGGATGGACAGAGGGATAAACTGAAGAGTGGGTGGATGGATAAACAAATAATTGGATTGATGGATGGATGGATGGATGATTAACAGATGGTGAATAAACAGGCAATTGGATGGATGGAGGGCCGCATGGATAAACAGGCAATTTGGTGGATGGATGGATGAATGAATGAATGGATAGATGGATGGATGGATGATAAACACAATTTGATGGATGGATGGATGGATGATAAACAATTTGATGGATGGATGATAAACAATTTGATGGACGGATCAATGAACAGATGAATAGATGGATGGATGGATGAATGAATGAACAAATGGCTGGATGTATGAATTGATGAATGAATGATGAACAGACAATTTGATGGATGGATAGATGAACAGACAATTGGATGGAGTGATGGATGGATGGATGGGTGGATGGATGGATGGATGGATGGATAGATAGAACAAAGAATAAATAACTGCAAACAAATAAGTTTGAGGAAACACCACTGAGAGATGTTGAGAATAAGTCCAGTACAGTAAAGTGTGCTGTGTGTTTCTCCAGCAGCTGGCGGAGTACAAACACCATCCATTATCTAATCCCACTGAACGCAATTACAGCTGCCATTCTGACTGAGAGTCCACACACACACACTCAATGAATGACAAACACTATCAATGTTTAATTAGCTCTCGGCCAGCGTGTATGCATCATATTCATATGAGGACAGCACTGAAGAGCAGACCAACAGCACTCACACACACATCCTGTTAAAATACCAGCCGTTTACATGCATGTTTAAACACACACACACACACACACACACATACACACACACACACACACAAATGAGCGAGTGTCTGAAGGCCGGCTGTCATCGGCAGTTCATTTGGGGTATTATGATAGTGGGCACTGCTTAAAGCCAAGAAAGGCCGGAGATATTAGCTTTCCTTCTTTGAGAAGAGCGTGACTGATTCCTGCTGTGATTTACCTGTTTGTGTTACATCTGAGGAGAGTAATTAGAGTTGTGTTGAGCAGCAGTCAACAGTGCTAAACAGGAGTGTGTGTGGCTTTCCATTTTGTCCACCATTAAACTACATCCATTTTTGCTACTTAAAATAAACACTTAACTGAAATAATATATAATAATAAATAATACAACTTGAAAAAAATAGTAAAATAAATAAATAAATGACAATAATTCATGTATGTACAGTGGGGACAATAAGTATTGAACATGTCATGTTTTTTCCTGGGAATAATATTTCTAAAGGAGCTGCTGACATGGAATTGAGTCAGATTTTGCTATAAAAACAAACAAACAAACAAACAATACAAAACATAAAATAAAACTAAACAAAAACAATCTGAAAAATGAGTTATGTTTAATTACTATGAAATGACACAAGGACAAAGCACTGAGCTACTGAAATGTATTTAATACTTTATATAAAAGGCTTTTTTAGTGATGGCAGCTTAAAGACGCCTCTCATATGGAGGATAAAGTCACATGCATTGCTCAGGTGTGAGTTTTTCACAAGACTTTAACAGAGTGTAAAAATCTTGATGGTTCTGTGGGTCTCGTCTGTCAAATCTGATCTTTAATTTGTGTTTTCTATTGTATTCAGTTCAGGTGATTGGGTGGGACATTCCACGGCTTAATTTTCTTTCTCTGAAAGCATTTGAGAGTTTGCTTGGCTGTGTTTCAGATCATTGTCTTGCTGAAATGTCCACCCTGGTTTCATCTTCATCATCCTGATGATGTAGAGATGTAGATGTTGGACTGAAGCAGCTAATATTCATTTACACTGAGGAAGGGCAGAGGGCTGCTAAAGAACTAGATTTAAGCTGCTGTCTGTGCTTTCACTGCCTTTCTCCACCTCCCTTTCTTTTTCCCTTTGTCATTTTATTTAATTACACATAGCTTCATTTGTAAACTAATTAGTTTAGTTTTCTTTGCATATATGGATTTCTTTGGTTGTTACCAACATCCAGGGAAAAGTTCAAGTGAACGGCACCTTTAGAAATAGGTTTTCTGAGAAAAATGGTGACGTGTTCACCAAGCAGAAAAACTGCCAGACACAGGAAAAGTTTCTTTCCTCAGGCCATCTACCTCATGAACAGTTAAATATTCCCCTACTGTGCAATAAACGTGCAATACTTTCTCATACACACTTGTACACAGCACCTTATAACCTGTATATTTACAACATATCTGTACATACAACTCAACATCCAGATCTTTTTGATCTTTTTGACTAACTGCATCTCTGTTTAATGTTTATTGCCTTTTCTTTTCTTGTATTTAATTTTGTGTTGTCACTTGTCACTTTATGTACACTGGAAGCTTCTGTTGCAAAAACAAATTCCTTGTGTGTGTGAAGCACACTTGGCAATAAAACTGATTCTGATTCTGTTCAATACTTATCTTTCTGCTGTATATAAATAAAACATTAATATGTAAATATACGTCATTTTCATTTAGTTTAACCTGATAAAATAAGATACAATAAAAATGCTATAGAGGAAAGATTTGCAAACGCTTAACAAAAAGGAAAAAAATAACTCAAACTTTTATATTTTAAGTACAGACGCATCCAGATATTCACATATTTAATCCAGGCAAACTTTAGCATACAGCCATACATTACATAATCAAAAATGATATAAAATTTAATACCTTGCAAAATGGCATTTAAGAATTGTTTATACTTTTTAAGGGCCTTAAATGTCTCTACAAAGATTTATCAACTTTTTAAATATTTTTTAAGACCCCGCGGACACCCTGTAAAAGAAATCGGTTATTAGAAATTACTTCATTCATTTATTCATTTTCTTGTCGGATTAGTCCCTTTATTAATCTGGAGTCGCCACAGCGGAATGAACCGCCAACTTATCCAGCACGATTTTACACAGCGGATGCTCTTCCAGCTGCAACTCATCTCTAGGAAACATCCACACACACTCATTCACACTCATACACTACGGACAATTTAGTCTACCCAATTCACCTGTACTGCATGTCTTTAGACTGTGGGGGAAAGCAGAGCACCCAGAGGAAACGCAGCGAACGCAGGGAGAACATGCAAACTTCACACAGAAACGCCAACTGACCCAGCCCAGCCGAGGTTCAAACCTGCAACCCAGCGACGTTCTTGCTGAGAGGCAACAGCACTACCTACTGTGCCACTGCGTCACCTAGAAATTACTTATTACAACTATTATATTTAGGGATATTTTGGAATTAACATTTCATTTGATACCTGGGAAGAGGGGCTGAAGCGAATTCATACCTGTTCTATTAATGCAAGATTACAACTCATACAGTTTAAAGTGGTTCATAGGCTACATTATACCAACACTAAACTCAATAAATTTTTTCCCTTCAGTTTTACTGTTATGTGACAGATGCAAGATCTCAGAGGGAACGTATGCTCATACTTTTTGGTTTTGCCCTGAGATCTCTGAGTTTTGGAAAAATATTTTTCAGTTTTATTCAAATGTTTTAGGAGAAAACATTAGTCCAGATATTGAATTAGCCCTGTTTGGATGCTCTGACCCTGTGTTAGCATGGTCACATAATCAGAAAATGTCTTTTGTGTTTGGTATGGTGGTGGCTAAAAGGGTGATCTTGATGGATTGGAAGTCCACTTTGCCATCTACTTTTCATAAATGGCTGACTGAAATGGTTGCTGCTCTTGAGCTTGAAAGAATTGTTTTGCTAGAGCAGATGCTTCTAAAAAGTTAGAAAAAAATCTGTGGCCTCTTCCTTGCTTATCTTTTAAGAAGTTAAAAGTAGAGCGCTTATGATTCATGGACAATTTTACTGTTACTTTTCAAAGTTTTGAGTTTGATTAAGTAAAACTTGATGTATATTATTTACTCTATATGGTGCATATAGTATACAGTTTGGATGGACTGGGGCTTTTTTATTTTTTTATTTTTTTATTTCTTTTTATTTGATTCATTTATTTAAATTTTGTATTATTTTTTCTGTATTTTTTCCTTATTTGTATAAAAATAATTATAAATTGTATAAATGTTTTTGTTCTGTTTTGTACTTATAAAAAACTGTTATAAATAATATATATATAAAAAAACTATTATGTTTAGAAATGTGTTGAAAAAAATCTTCTCTCAATTAAATAGAACTTGGGAAAAATATTATAATAATTCTGGCCCTCAGACAAGGAATGCTGTTCTCGAATCAGTTTTCACTAACTAATGAATTTGATTATATGTAGCCGGTGGAGTTAATCCTCAATCTGCCTGTGAATACGTCAACACACGCACAGAGCCCAATAATCCAGGACCGAATGAAAAGTGACGTCTGGGTAATGCTAGAAACCGTGACGCACTCTTCTTTTCATCTCTATACCTCATCTTCCTCCTGCGGGATGGCTTGTATAATGCGATCTGACAGCAGGCTGGCGTTTCTCCACACCGGACGCACAAACACAGGCCTGAGATCAGAAGCGACAGCCTTCTCTAAACACACCTGCCATTGAGCTCTTAATGAATATGTCCGCTGGTCAATTAAGCAGTCTTGCTGTGTCTTGATGGGACTGTCAGAGACGTGTGCGGTCACGACCGTCACCACCGCAGACGCTCACCGGATATATGAGATTTAGAGAACTGATTTATTTCTCTATCATCATCTGAATAAACATCCTGCCAGGATTATGGTTAGTGTACTGTCCAATTTAAGTTGGACAAGTAATAGGAACAGCACAGTGGCTCAGTAGTTAGCACTGTCGCCTCACAAAAAGAAAGTCCCCGGTTCAAGTCCAGGCTGGACCAGTTGGCATTTCTGTGTGGAGTTTGCATGTTCTCCACGTGTTGGCATGGGTTTTCTCCAGGTGCTCCGGTTTCCCCCACAGTCCAAGCACATGCAGTATAGGTGAACTGGGTAAACTAGACTGGCCGTAGTGTATGAATGTGTGTGCATGGGTGTTTCTCAGTACTGAGTTGTGGCTGAAAGGACATCCGCTGCATAAAACATATGCTGGAATAGTTGGCGATTCATTCCGCTGTGGCGACCTCTGGAATAGAAAATAAGCTGAAGGAAAATGAATGAATGAATGAAAAGTGATATTTTTGTGCAAAATACCTATCATAACAGTTAAGGTCGAGACACACCAAGCTGACAACAGACAACTAGTGGCAACAAAACCCAACTGTGTCGTCTGGAGCAAAAACGTGCGTGTGAACACACCAAATGGACGAAAAACCGACTGAAACTAAAACAGCGTGAGTGTCAGGACATGTCTTTCCGCACCGTGGAGGGCAGTATCTGTTTTCTCATTTCAGAAAATGAAACTGGAACCTCTGGAATTGTAAACAAAGCTGCGTTCAGTATCATTTCCACAGTAATTGTGACCCACCACAGATGGATTTGCTCCTGCAAATAGACCATTTTAATGAGGTGATGTCATTGGGCCATGAACATTTCCTGCTTGTTGTCAAACTATTTCATAACTGTAACAAGAGGCAATTCAATCATACCTTAAAGAATAAAACAGCTGTCATGACATTATTTCTTAAATTTAAATTTGTTGACAGACAGTTTGAGATACCTGTCATAACTGAGTTATTTGTCTGACAATTTTTTATTGGAGGAACATTTTTAGTCTAATGTCTTACCCAGAATATAAAAATAAATTTAGATCATTTACTTTAATCATTACTACTGCAATGTGAAGAGACTTTCAACCAGCACAACAACAACCAAAAAGTTTCTGAAGACAATAACCTACTACACCTTTAAGTTTTTACTTTTTTCTTAAAAACATTGTAAGCTATAATTACATGTAAATATAAATAAACAAAAAGAACATTTAATTCATATATTAATCTTATAAAACATGTCATATTACATCTATTATACATGGAATAAATGAACAGGGTTCATACACATTTTTACTACTAAAATCCCAAGACTTTCAAGAACATTTTCATGACGTAATGTTTTATGTAATGTCTACATATACATGGTAAATAATAAGAAAAACTATGACGTTCAAATTTATTAAAGCATATCATAGAACACGCAACAATCTATTTTGTTTAAATTTGTTTTTATATTTATTTTGATAACGCTTACACAGCACTAACAATGTGAGAGCAAGTTTTTGGCCAAGGACAGAAAAGAAGTAAAGACAACTAACCTATATTCAAGTTAGGGCTGCACAATATATCGTTTCAGCATCAATATCGCAATGTGTGCATCCGCAATGGTCCCATCTCAGGATATGCAATGTTGGGATCATAGTTTAATCGTAATAGAGTAAAATTTTATCATATGCGTGCATTTTTAAAGAGACAGTTCACCCACAAATTACTTAACATTTTCATTACACCCTTCACTTGTTTCAAATATTTACGAGTTTTCTTTTTTAAATGAACATTAAAATAATATAATTGAACAGCTCCTATAGTATTGAAACAAGTTAAGTGTGAGTACATAGTAAGTACATTTTAATCTGTGAGTAAACTGTCCCTTTAAGGCCTGTGACTGTGTGAACGTTTCAATATTTCACATTTTAAAACATCTGGCCACAAGAAATTTTTTAAAGAAACTTTAATAAGGATTAATTAATACACAATGAAGACTATGAAGTGTTGATTATTCAATATCTGTACCTGAATAGTGAATACCTGAAAACTTTCATTCACTTTTATCTTCACTCTATTTTATTTATCTATGCTTGTCATTTATTTGTTATATATTATTTGAGATTCACTCCTCTACAAAATCCCCCCAATCAATCCAAATAAATCTGGTAAATTATCTGGTGAAATTGTATTCACATCGCAATATACAGTTGAAGTCAGAATTATTAGCCCCCCTGAATTATTAGCCCCCTGTTTATTTTTTTCCCCAATTTCTGTTTAACGGAGAGAAAAAAAATTCAACATATTTCTAAACATAATAGTTTTAATAACTCATCTCTAAAAACTGATTTATTTTATCTTTGCCATGATGACAGTAAAAAATATTTGACTAGATATTTATCAAGACACTTCTATACAGCTTAAAATGACATTTAAAGGCTTAACTAGGTAAATTAGGTTAACTAGGCAGGTTAGGGTAATTAGTCAAGTTATTTTATAACGATGGTTTGTTCTGTAGACTATTGAAAAAAATTAGCTTGAAGGGGCTAATAATTTTGACCTTAAAATGGTTCATAAAAAATTTAAAGCTGCTTTTATCCTAGCCGAAATTAAAACAAATAAGTTTTAGACTTTCTCCAGAAGAAAAAATCAGACATACTGTGAAAATTTCCTTGCTCTGTTAAACATCGTTTGGAAAATATTTAAAAAAAGAAAAAAAATTCAAAGGGGGGCTAATAATTCTGACTTCAACTGTATATTACAGAAATACAAAATATGGTAATGTCAGATTTTTCGCGCAGCCCTAATTCAAGTATACAGATGTTTGTTAAACTAATTTTCATGACATTTCCAAAACATTGGGTTTTTTTGTTTTTCCAAAACTTTTCCAGGCCTGGAAAAGAGTTTTCCAGGATTTCCATGACCGTATGAACCCTGAATGAATAAATAAATAAAATATATTCATTTATTTCTTATTTGTTTTATTTCAGCTGGAATAAACGCAGTTTAAATTTTTTCTAAAAAACATTTTAAGGTTTAAAAGAAATCAGTTATTACAATTTTGTTATTAAAACTATTATGTTTAGAAATGTATTGAAAACAAATCGTCTTTCTGTTAAACAGAAATTGGGGACAAATAAACAGAGGGAGGTAATAATTCAGGAGGGTTAATAATTCAGGTGGGTTAATAATTCAGGAGGGCTAATAATTCAGGAGGGCTAATAATTCTGACTTCAACTGTAAATACAAGCAAAATGAGCAGAGATCCAGCTTAACATGGTTTAGTGCTCCAGTGTGACAGAGGAAAAGTGTAAAGAAACAGCAGCTTCTTCAGAGAATTAGAGTTGGCCACAGCACATGGCCGGTGGGCCATTAGTTCGATTAAGGCCGTTCCTCAGCGCTGGAAGCCTTCCAGATCTCTACGTTTTTTTTCCTGTTTTTTGGCTGCCACTGACTCAGTGTCAGCGTTTCTTCAGAAAAATAGTTGTACGGTTCTCAAACTCTCCTAAACAAGGAAAAGCAAGCCTCTCGTTTCCATGTTTGATCAGCACTAACATTTATTAGTCACATCTATTATGCAGAAAACGCCAGCGAGAATAAAGGGCTGTTAGGAGCAGTCAGGCGACACACATGCACGCACACACATGCACACACACGCGAGCGAGTGAGAGATGCTAATTAAGTAGCCTGCTAAAGTAGATGAGACATGAGCGAGACAGAGAGATGAGGAGGGGGATTCCAGATCTGTCTGCCTGTTACTTTCTGCTTAATTGACCGTCTCTTTCTCTCTTATTTGCTCCTTGATGTGAAGATCCAGACTCGCAGACTCAAACCATGCTTTCTATTTGTGAGCTCAGATATAAGACTTTCTTCTTTTCATAAGGCCTAGAGCAGGGGTGTCCAAACCCAGTCCAGAAGTGGCGGTGTCCTGCAGATTGTAGCCTTAACACACATGCAAGGATTTTTTAGAAAGCCTAGTAAGAGCTTGATTAGCTAGTCTAGGTGTGTCTGATTGCGGTTGGAACTAAACTTTAAAGGACACTGGCCCTCCAGGACTGAGTTTGGGCACCCCTGGCCTAGACTAGTCCACTTATTCTAATAACATATTAGTAGACTTAAGAAAGGCTTTAAATGTTTAGTGATTTTACTCTTGTTTGTATGCGGACATTATTGTTAAGAAAAGCACAAAAAAAAGGATTTTTTTTTTTACAATCATTTACTTTTTTTAAAGATTCTAAAACTCAAACCAAACCAAAATATTAATATTAAACGTAATCTTATAGATTAAAAAAAGCATATAAAAACAAGATGTTCACAAAAGTGATGAATCAAAACATTACTATTGCTTTTAATACTAAATGATTATAAAATGTTAAATATTTTTAAATACAAAAAGAATATTCTGCCATTAATCACATACTCAAAAATAAAGCACTCTACCTAAATAAGTAAATAAATAAAGTATTAGAAACAAACAATATTAATTTAAAAATACAATTACTAAAAAGTAGTAGTACTAGAAGAACAAACCCCATAATAATTGTTTAGCAAACCATTGTTTGTAATACAAAATGTATTTTAAAATATTTTACATAAAAAAATATTCTGCCATTATTCAAACACTCCAAAAATAGATAAATAAATAAAAAAAGCAAAAGCAAAATAAATAAACAAAATAAATAAATAAATAACATAATAAATAACAAGTATTAATAAATAATAAACAGCAACATTATTATTATTATTATTATTATTATTATTATTATTATTATTATTAT
>CAIGQZ010033037.1:1991659-2016037 GCA_903798205.1 Danio tinwini
TATTATTATTATTATTATTATTATTATTATTATTATTATTACTACTACTACTACTACTACTACTACTTTAAAAATATTTTTTACATAAAAAATATTCTGCCATTAAACACTCCATAATAAATACATAAAACACAAAAGCTAAATTAAATAAATAAAAATATATAAATCAATAAATAACTAGTATTAATAAAAAACAAGCACTAAACTAAAAAAATAACTAAACTATCATGTATTATGATTTCAGTAACTATAGTATTTTGTCCAAGACTCTAGTTATTATACTGCAAGATAAGTCGTGAGAAGACATCTAAATGTATTTCTCGAGCGTGTGTGTGTGTGTGTGTGTGTGTGATAGGATTACAGCTCTTCTGCGCTCGGTGGACAGAACAGCACACAGAAGATAATCTTGTGCGAATCGATGATGGGACGAGAGCAAGAATGAACACGGTCCCTGCGGACACTGCAACACTCACGCATAATTACCGGCAGACAACAAATCAATGAACTCAGTCGTTGAGACCACTCAAGCCGGACTAAAAACTCACATTCCCTCTGTATACACACACTGTACAGCTGCAGAGTAAATCACACATGACTTCACAGACCCGCCTGTCAATACCCAAGCTAGATTCGGCTAAAAGGCCAAATACGCTCCTTACTGACTTACTGTCTGTGTTTTTGGTATGTTGCATAGACAACGTCAAAGTCAAATGTTTTATGCTTCTTTGAAAAAGCAGGTTTGACGAGCACTAGAACTTGAACTTATTTACTTTCACCAAGTTAGTATCATAAGGAGGATGTGAAAGGCACATCAGAGAGATCATTTGTTTGCACAATCAATATCATTATAATTTTAATTAATCAATCAATCAATCAACATAAATAAATAAATAAAAATAATGTTTTTTTTTATTTAATTAAAAATTCACAAATAAAATATATTGTCACCTTGGAATTATAAGGTTCTATATGCGTTCTGAATGATTTTGAGATATTGAGCTTTAAAGTTTTAAAGTTTTTGCATTCCATATAGTAAACAGTATGTGTGTAACATGTTTTATTTTTTTTCATAAAAAGTCTTAAAATGTAAACAACTTATTAAAAAAATATGCCATAATGTAAATAAGTTGTCATTTAATAAGATTGTCAACAACTAAATTTTGACAAAAAATGTCAGATAGAACCTTATAATTCTAAAGTGACGATGTGTAATTATTGTTATTTTAAAAGTAAATAAAAGTAATAAATACATAAAAATAAATGAACATGTAGAAAATAATATTCACTAATAAAATATATGTAATTATAGTGTTTTTTAAAGAAAATAATAAAATAATAAATAAATAAAATTCACTAATTATTTACTTTTAAAATAAAAATTACATACATTCAATTAGTGAATTTTATTTATTCATTTATTACTATTATTTATTTACTTTTAAAATAACAATAATTACATATACATAAAAGTAATAAATAAATTAATTAATTATTTAATTTATTTATTTATGTTTTATGCTTAATTAATTAATTAATAGTAAAGTTTTTAGAATCTTAAAAAAATAAACATTACATTACTAAACAATACTAAAAATATTTAGCTAATATGAAAACAAAGATAATAACAATTAGCATAATTGTTATTATTATTAGTAGTAGGAGTAGTAGTAGTGGTTTTTAGGGATGCTCCAATCGGTCGGCCGAAGATCGGTATCAGCCGATAATCATATTTCAAGACTCAATCGGTACTCGCTGATCTGGGGTGCGTTTCCCAAACAACGACGTTACTCGCGGCTGAACTATCATAGTGCGATGCATCGTTTGGCAAAAGAAAGATGTAGTGACGAGTGTTTTCCAAAACCTGTAGTTTCTCTGTCACAGATTCATCGCTTGAACCACGTTAGTTTTAACGTAAAACGCCCATAATGATGCTCTAAACGGGGTGGAGTAACTTCTTTAGAGAACAACCCCATCATTTCTTTGTGCAAATTATATTGTTTTACACAAACACGCATTTAAAATAAAATCCAACATTAGTTTTGGTAAAAACATGCACTTGTTTTCCATATTAATTAAAATATATGTAAATGGCAAATAATGTGTTTGCTTTACTAATATTATTGATAAGTTGAACATTACATATTATATTCTAAAACATAAAATCACTTACAAAAGCTAACACTATTCTAATATCATATATAAATCATATAAATAAATAAATAAATAAATGAGGCTATTTATTATAAATATATGCATTTTTATAATAATATTAATGATGATGAAGATGATGATAATTATTATTATTATTATTTAGGATATTGTTTATTTATAAAAAAAATTTTTTACGATTTGACACATGCAAACCACAGCAGAAAGTTCTAACCAACAGACCCATGTCATATACAGTAGAGAAACTTTATAAATAGCCCACTATAAAATAAAAGAATTACCGTATGCTATGTTTTTTATTTTCACAAGCTTTGGAGACGTAACATAATTTCCGCTTTTAAATATACCTATAGCATTCGCCATGAGGCTGTTCAAAATATCAATGTTTTCAAAGTGCACTGCGAAGGGAGCATAATTGTAAACATGAAGATCGCTAAAACTGAACTGTAAAAATACTTTGAAAGCAAATTACACCTAAGAGAGATGACTTTAATGCTTTTTTATTTTTAATAATTCCAACTTTGAATGTTAGAATGTTATAAATGAATAGGGAATAGGGGGATTAAGTGGAAATAGAACACAGCCAGGAACTATGCTTCTAACTACAGCTCCAGAGGTGTCGTTTCAAGTGCTCAAGTTTGCGACGCAGTTTGCGAATGTTTGTTGGAGCGATGGATTTGGAAAACAGCAAATCAACGAACTATGTTTGTAACGACGGAACTTGCGACCTTAGTTGGCTAACGATGGTTTTGGGAAACGCACCCCAGGTCGATCTCATGAACTGATCGCAAGTGTTTGTTTAAGAGTTTACAACCCGGGTTTTACATCAGAGCACTACAACAGGTGAGCAATGTTTCCAAATTGCATTGTCAGTCATTTTTCTTACCATTTTATTCTGTCTGTTTTATCTATTTTCTTTTATAAAGCTGCTTCTGACCATTACATGTATGCACCATCCTTAATTTACTCTCTTACATGAGGTGAGATCTCATACATAGAGGGTAAAGTTAATATAAATCTGCAAGCATCAGAATCGATACTTGGTAGTGGCTGATTACAATGACGAGGAATCGGTACTCAGTATCGGCTGCAAAAATCCTGATTGGAGCATCCCTAGTAGTTTTATGTATTGTTGCTGCCTAATGATTTTCATAAGGAAAAATAAAACTGTTACAAAAATTACAAAACCAAAACAGTGACTCTTTTTTTGGATGCTTGTTATTGATCCACCAACTGGTTCTTACCTTTCAGTCTTTGGAGGGGCGGTTCTTTGCTTGTTCACTTTTGCATAAAGCCCCTCTAGTGCATCCTCATTGGGCGGCTCTCTGCTGGGGGCAGGGACTGTAGGCTGAGCGTAGTTATTGGCTGGAGCTCCAGGTGGGAAAGGGAATTGGCTGGAGGCAGGTGGATCTCTGAAATTGTTGATGCGAGCATAGTTTGGATCCAGATCATCATCTTCAACATCTGGAAAGATCACACGCTCAGGAGCAGGGCTGTTCCTTTCACTCCTGGGCAAATAACAATGTCATTCAAGACTTTTGAAGGATGGGGGGAAAAAGGCCATTGTTGAATTCAGCTATGCAGTAAATTCATTCATTCACACAATACATAATTACTACTTATACGATGTACAGTACTAGATTTAAAGTTCACTTGGGCTTTGGTGCGGTACGCTTGTGTGTGAGTGCAAAACGCGCCTGAGCCCAAAACAAAGCGAGACGTGACTTTTAAGGGACTGTTTGATATGGATTAATTAATCATTCGTACTGTTCAATAAATGCAAACTGTGGTAGTTTATTAAAGACGCAAACCCCTCACTGCACGACAGCTGCACCCTCAGTAAACCTCCTAATTCCTGCAGCACGAGGACTTATGAATATTTATGAGCGTCAGAAGTGGCTGATCTTTTCGGTGAATTTTTTGACTGCGTCACCGCATATCAAACGACATAAACGATATACCTAAAGAAATCTTCACTGTGCTGAGTGAAAGCACTTACTAAACAGTGCATCATCGATGACGCAAGCGTGCCCATGCCCGAATGTAATGTGAGTGTGAGCCGTCGGGGGGAGACGGGAGGGGGGACAATCGTGCTTTGGCCCGGTTCAGGGCAACTGTACACATAGAGTGAGTGCGGCCTTACTCACTCACTCCCTCAACCATTCAGTCAATTAAATCAATCAATCACACACTCAATCAATCAATCAATCAATCAATCAATCAATAAAAGTGGGAGGCCTATGTTCTGTATGTTTTGATCCTTCTCATTCCAATTGAAAAGGCTATGCCCATCTCTATGATTGGCTGACAGTTTTGCATATTTAAAAGGTGCAGTAGGTGATTGTCTTCAGAAACATGTTTTGTTGTGCTGGTTAAAAGACTCTTTACATTCCAATAGTATTGATTAAAGTAAACAATCTAAATGTGTTTATATGTATTTTTATATTCTGAGTAAGGCATAAAACTAAAAAATGTTCATTCAATTAAATATTGTCAGATTGACATCTCTCATAATTCCGATATGTAGCTCAAACTGTCTGTCAGCAAATGCAGAATTAAACTATGCACAGCCGTTTGTACGCAGATCTGCCATTTGTGCATAGATGCGCTGCGCATTCATGAGAGTGAAAGAGAGAGAGAGAAAGAGAGAGAGAGAAAGAGAGAGAGAGAGAGAGAGAGAAAGAGAGCGTGAGCGGTAAAAACATGCTGAATCAAAACTTTTTAAAATCCTAAATCAATATTGGAGTTACTTTTGCACGCTGGAGGAAAGACGACACCATGGCTGAAGGATTTCTTTTAGACAGGCAATGTTCTGTTTTAAAACTATTTTAGCTTCACGCAAAGCTGATGTAGATGTTGTTGTTACAAATGGATTATATGCACAGAAGTGTTGTTCAGCCAGTGAAATCTTCTGGTGAAAGATTGATGTGACTATTTTCAGTTTTATAAGGGACATTTTACAGCATCGATAATGTAGATTTTTATTTAGTTTAACAACAAAACACAAGTAAATAGCGCTATTCCACCTAGCCTACTTTGCTGAGGTGAAGTTGCTTTTATATTCACATTGGTTCATTTTTGAGCAATGACAACCTGTGACGAGCTCCCTGTATTGTTTACCATGCTACTCTGAATATTTGTTTTGAAATAGCATGTCAGTACGGCTTAGTAATGAGTGTAATTTCTGCACGCCGCCGGACAAGCATTAGTCGATTTTAACACACGAGTGAGGGTTCTGCTGTCATCTTTATAGTGGGCGTGCTCATGTTTTAGGAGGCGTGGCTCTGGATGGCAGGGGAGGGACTGTGGATCGCTAACCAGTTAGCACTGTGGAAGATCACCTACTGCACCTTTAATATTCAACACTGTTTCTAAAATGAGGTCCCAAGTACAGCTAAAAGAAAAGGACAGGGTCAAATGTTGCCTTGTTATTGCCATTTTTAAATAAATTCACAGCTAAATGACATGCATGCATCAAGCTCTCTTTTGGAACTTAAAACATTTGGTTCCTGCATAGACCTTTGTCTCCCTCTCATTATTAACTACTGAAGGGTGAATCGTTGGGCAGAGCTAGACAGGCAGTGAAGTAGGTGTGAAACTTTGTGGAGGTGGAGTTAAAATTAAGTTTGATTATCAATTTTTTTTTATTTTTAGTTCTGTAAATTAAATGATGTTTACACAATACAAAGACCTCGTATATGTAAAAAGATTGAAGGGATTTAGATTTCTAAATTCATTATATTTTTAATAAGTATACTCAATGCTTTCGAGCTTAAATCATTTGCCATTTACGGTTTTTAGAGCATGTATTGAGCTTATTCTGCAATACGGAGATGCACTCGTTTTTGCAATTGCTTCAGATCTTCTGGCTCAGTTGCTTATGGGAGAAATGACTAGAAAATATAAATGGCAGAAACTTACTCTACAAACAAGTGTGTTCAAGAATATACATAAAACGTAGAATGATATATTAATAAACTATAAGTTAGAAACATCAAGCAGCATAACGAGCTGTTTTTAACGTCAAAATGTCAATGGAAGTGAATGAAACTGGAAGTCTCAAGCCAAAAAGATTCCAGGTCAATAAGAGAGACAGTAATACGAATGGCCAGGTTAAAACTGACATTAAGTTGCAGTAATAGAGTCAGATTGATCTGTGGCAGAACTAAAGGGTTAGAACATCCAAAAACACTTAAGTAAACATAGTTGATTGAGTTTTAATGTTTCCTTTTATTAGTTCATCAGTCTTGACTCTTTAATTACTGTAGGAAGAGAACAGCTAATTAAACCAGTGGGGCAATTAGATATAGTTTAATCATTTAGACAACATCAATTTGGCAAATTAGCATTTTCTGCTATTTCATAACTGAAATTTGTGGAACAAATAAAATGCAACACATAATTACTCTTAGGGCTGGGAGATAAACAAAAAAAAAATATCACGATATAATGTTTAATATCATTCGATCTTAATCGATAATTATTGAACATTATTAACATTCCATTTAGGAATATTAGGAATACTTTATTTAAATTGACCAACATTACTCAAGCAAATTGTTTAAATAGTCAAAAACAAAAAAAAATTTACAAAAATATCCTTATGTCTTATAATAAAATAAACATAAGTGTTAAAGAGACTAAACTTGATAAATAAAACGTGTGCAATAAATAAGTGAACATGCTGAACAATCAAAGCAAACTTTAGGGCAGATCAGCATTTGTAAGGTGTCAATAATAATGATACAGTAAACCTTAAAGGCTGAAAACAAAACAAATAATGATAATCAAATCTGAGCTTTCAAGTAAAGGATCCAACCATCATTATTTAAATACAAATACGAATGATTACATTACCCCTATGCTAAAAAATCTTTCAGATGGGGTGCTAGTCGCTGGGATGCACAAAAGAAATAAACCAAAAAGCCATTCTGCTAACATCCTTTTTTATTTACAATCTCCTCACTGCTGCTTGTCACAGCACTCATTTTAGCGCATATTATTCTGACCTGAGGTGGTGATGATAAAATCCAATCCGAGTCCGCTCACATATTGTATCTTAAAGCACGTGAAAAGTGCGCAGTGCATGGTTTCCTATCACTATTTTCAATGTGCTTTGCTCTCGCGCTCCCCTGCTGTCTCTCATAACCAAACGGCCATTACCGTTTTCTCAGAGGATGACAAACAGACAAACCATTGCTGCAGTTCTGATACAAGTTTTATTTATGAAGATAATTAAAAGCACTGCAGTGTTTGGGTGCTCTGGGTTTGTCTGAGGTAATTAGTCTACCGTTATTACTGAAACGTGTAGCCCAGGGCTATTCAATTAGTTTGTGTGAAGTGTGAAGCAGACTGGATAGTTAGCGCTTGTGGCATTCTGGAAAGTTGGGATGTTTTAGGTGCGCATGGACAATGCGAGCGCGTCACATGCGCATTGTTCCCTATTTGCGTGTGCAAGCCATGCACCTCAATTGGAAATAACCCAAAGCTTATTGCCATTCCTTCCAAAGCACATGCTCAACAGACACATTTTAATAAAACTATAGCGCTTCATACTGAAACTTCATACCAAACTTTTTTTTATCGTTATTAACAATGGTGTTTGGTCAATAAATACCGAAACAGTTTTATCGCCAAGCCCTAAATACTCTACAATGAAAAAAATGTTGATTTATTACAGTTTTAAAGGTAAGTGGTTGCTAACAATTTATATGGGCTGAATTTAAACAAACTATTCAAATGTAGTAATGTTTACCTTAATTTGGGCCCTATCATACACCGGGCGCCATGCAGAGCATGGCGCGACACAAATGTTGTTTGCTAGTTTCAGCTTGACACAAGTGTCATTTTGACGTTTTTCACCATGCTGTTTAAATAGCAAATGCATTTGCGCTCATATGTGCGCCCATAGGTGTTCTGGTCTAAAAAAGGAAGTGTCTTCTAAAATAGAAGTGTGAAACTAAAATAGACCGTTCAATAGACCAGATAAGAGGAGGTCTAAAGTCCAGTGCAGAGCACGTTAGATGTGCGCCTGGCTTAAACGTTGCTTAATATGCACAGGATGTACAGCAATATGCAAATATCTTTACAATTAAAAAGAATTAAAGGATTAAAATATTACAAAAATTATTATTTTATACATAAATATAAAAATCACTGCCTTCATCATCTCGGGGGGCTTTTTCAGTTTATTCATGATCATTTGCTTTTGTATAATGTTATTATTATTAGCAGTATTATTTATTATATGCATGTTTATATTTGTTTTATTAAAAACAAGCTTAGATTGTCCACCTGTCAGGTTTTGGACCATACGGGGCATATCATGTGTGTTTAGATATAACTCAGTTTTTTGACCACACTTCATTATTACTGTTTATTTATTCTTTTGCTGGAAATTAAAACTAAATTTAGAAATAGTTTTGAAACAAATCTTTGTGCTTAACAAATGAAATGAATTATGTAGGCTAATGGATGCATGTGCGTACAACACCTTTCCTTATCCACGGAAGAGAGTGAAAGTGAGAGTACTCATTCTTGCACTGCAGATATTCAGTTTAACTGTTTTCTCGCTAGTGAAGCGCTCCGTTATTCCACTTACAAAGTCCGCCATGTACATAGAAAATGCACTATGGCGCGACGCAACTGACTCTTAAAGGGAATAGGAGATGAGACTCTGATTGGTTTATTCTAAAAAACACACCTATAACTCATTAAGAGAATAAGCTTAACCCTCGTAGACCATGCACTGCGGCGCAAAGCGGAGTTTTCCGTCCTTAAAATAGCAAAAGTGGATTCAGACAACCCCTTAAAGGGCACCTTTGGTGAAAAATCTACTTTTCAAGCTGTTTGGACAGACATATGTGTAGGTATAGTGTATAGACTGTCATATTGGGGTGATATAAACACACTCGGTCCTTTTTTTTCAATTTAACAACATAAAAACGGTGGACCAGTTGGAGCTGTTTTGAGATCGACCGCAACTTTACGTAGGAGTGCGGTCCCCCCGCCCACCAATATTGATTGACAAATGTGCATTACCATCTCCTCAGTATGTTGTTTCAGTATGTTTGGGCTCAAGATTCACCACGTTATCGCTCTCCTCCACGCCAGTGTTTGTGAGTTTTGGTGGGTTTGCATACATGTGTACTTTTCATTATGTCTTCCTTAAACTTCAGCGGTTTGCATTTCCCGCGGTCACAGAAACTCCCTGTCATCTTAACTAGGTGCAGCTGGAAAGTGCGAGTGCGCTGCCTTACGTGCTCGTCCCTCCATTGGAAATAATGAACTAACGACGCGCAGGGCCATGCATTTCGCGTTGTCGCGGGTGAAAGTGACGACCGTGGCGTTTGCTCACTATTCTGCCGCCTAGGTTGCCTCTATGGACGCGCTGCGCTGCTCAGGACACTGTTCATATTTCTGCCGTGCCACAGAGCGTAATCTGAATAGTTTCATTTTAAATAACATGCGAATGTGCGCATCTGGTGTGCCGCGTCGTGGCTCTGAGCGACGCATCCGGTGTATGACGCCCTTTTAGTTATAGCCTCAAGCAGGTCCTACACCAGAAGCACCGCTCGGCGACACTCAGCGTCGCGCCACACAGCGGCATGCATTTCTGAATTCTAAACATAAGTTTCTGTCGGGTGACACACCGGCGCTGCAAGTGTGCGATACTTTCAACTGTCATGTGCGCGCCGTGTCGCGGTGCATCCGGTGTGTGATGCCCTTCAGTCACAGTTTATTCACTGTGCTTTATTAGTCTCGGTGTAGGCTACATGTTCGGAGCTTTAAACTAGCACACAGCTGGCTGTAAAACTATACAAAGACACATGATTTTGTACTCTCTGCTCGCTCCTACATGTACGTCTGAATGCTGGTACTCTCATGTTGCTTCTCTCTGTCTGCCTGTCTATTGCAATACACACAGCGGGGGAGCTCTTGCCCCGCCCACTTGTTAAGTTGGGCGGGAAGTCGAAACTAGTTTTCATGTGAAGCAACACGCCCCTAAAACAGCAAACTGTGTACACGCCCCCAAAATGACACTTTTTAACACATCATAATAAAAAAATCTGAATTGTGTTTTAAACTGAACCTAAACTGGCACACTCAGAAGAACCATAATATTAATATTACCTCTTAAAAAAAGGGTTAAAATAGGTGCCCTTTAATGCTTTTGCGCCTTGGACTTTGCGCCTAGATCATTAAAATAGGCCCCATAGTGTTTAAATTCAGCCCATATAAACTGTTTGCAACCACTTACCTTAAAAAATTGTAGCAAATCCAATAAATATTTTTTATCAGTGTAAAAGGAATTATTTACTCTAAAATTTCACTATTTATTTCTCCACAAAAGTTCCAAACTTCAGTTCCTATTGAAGTCAATGTGATTCTATGAAAGTCAATGGCTAGTGATTCTTTAAAACGATCTTGTTTTGTGTTAACTTATCACAACATGAAATAGAAACTCACAGAAGTGTTAAACCACTCGAGGATTAGTAAATGATGATTCATTTTTTCATTTTGGGGTGAACTTGGGCTTTAAAATAAAACGTACTTGGACTGAAACAACTCAGGTTCACTCTTGTCCACCTCTTCTTCGCTTACAGCAACCATCTGTTTAGCCTTGGATTTGGTCTTGTCCTCTTTGTTTTTTCTCCCAAACCTAGATGAGGGTTTGAGTAGAAAGTAAGGAGAGAAAGAAGAACAGAAAACAGGAAGATGTGTTAGGTTTTCATAATCAATGACTCCACAGATTCCCTGCACTTCCATGTACCGAAGCAGAATTTGCTCTAGAAACTCTAATGATTGGTTCCCCATGTACCAGCCTGCAAACACACACACTCAAACACAACACCCACACACACACACACACCCACACACAGACACCACACACACACGCAGTCCTGCAAAACCAAGCAGTATCACGTCCAAATGCCCTGCAGGGATTTTTTTCTAGCCCATCTCCACGCCAAACCATCAGAAACTCACATATTCTTCTGCACTGATCTGAGGTCAGGTGAGGTCTCCATGCTGACAGATAGATAAAGACAGAAGAGGAAAGGGTTATGTGAAGAGTGAGAGAGAGAGAGAGAGAGAGAGAGAGAGAGAGAGAGAGAAAGATGACACTGGCTCAGGACAGTGAAGCGGTAATGAAACATCAGTGTCAGGTTTAAAGAGAAGCAGCTTCTGGTTCACTAACAGGCCAATCTACACTAAACTCAGAAAGAGCTGGTTAGTTGTAAGCACAGGCACTTTACATTTACATTTAGCAGACGCTTTTGACCAAAACAACTTAACATTTAGGAGGCATTCAGCAATTTAATAAGAGGCAATATACACAAGAAGTGCTACAGTAGTTATTGAAAGGAACTGTCAGTGCTTAGAGTACTAGAGTAAGATTTTTTTATAAATAATAAAAAAATTAATTGTCATTATTTTACTATATTAAAAAACTAATAACTGAGTTATTTATACACTAATATAAAAGGATGATAACAAAATAATTGTCCAAGCTGGATTATTTCACATACTGTATGGTGTGATAAGTAAATTTAAGCAACCTGGAAAAATAAATAAATAAATACACATATATTTTTTGAAATTTGATATATAAAACAATAAAATAATAAAGTATAACATTATCATAATAAAATATAAAATATATAATAATAAATTAAACTTAAATTAAAATATACATAGTATTAGGCCCAATCCCAAGTCCACCCCTTAGCCCTTCCCCTGGTGTCCCAATTCCCTTCAGCTTGAAGGTGTAGGGCTAAGGTGAAGGGTTAGATAGCCCTTGAAACTGAAATTTTTCAGGACCACACTTGAAACCAAGGGGTACAAAAATTTCCCAGAAAACACCATCTACAACAACAGCATGGCTGCACACGGAAGTAAGGAGATGCTCAAACTAGTATTTTTTGTATTATTATTATATGTATTATTATTAGTAGTAGTAGTATTTTTGTATTATTACACATTTTACAACAAACAAGCATATGCTTTAATACATTCATAACCGCGTTCATGTTTGACCAACAAGATAAAAAAAAAAGCTAAAATAAAAACAGCTATCTATAATCCCTAATAATAACTCCTGTATAGCAGTCCCACAGCATTATGTTACTCAATGACACTCGAATACCCTGTCAGAAAAGTCTAGTGGCTGGGAATGACCTACAGTATAGACATATGGACTATATTGGACAGTACTTGTGTCATTGCACTTATTGTGCTCACACTGGCTCAGTGATCTAGGAGCAAAGTCTAAAGTGCCTGGCACAAAAGCATTAAGGGCATGTCTGAATCCACTTTTGCTATTTTAAGGACATAAAAATACAGTCTGCGCCGCGGTGCACGGTCTAACAGGGTTGTGCTTATTCTCTTAATGAGTTATGGGTGTGTTTTGAGCATAACATGCATTAAACCAATCAGAGTCTCGTCTCTCATTCCCTTTAAGGGTCAGTTATGTCACGCCATGATGTATTTGCTATTTACATGGCGGACTTTGTAAATGGTTAAACTGAACGCTTCACTAGTGAGAGAACAGTTGAACAGAGCATCTGCAGCGCGAGGATAAAGAATGAGCCTCCTCCATTCAGCCTCTTTACTTTCTCTTTACTTTACTTTCTCTACTTTACTATTTTACTTATAATAAGGAAAATTGTCATGAATAAACTGAAAAAAGCCCCCCGAGGTGAAGGCATGTAGGCAGTGCTTTCTATATTTATGTGGAAAATAATAACTTTGTAACAGTTTAATCCTTAAATTTTTCATTTCATATGTAAAGATATTTAGTGTATTGCTGTGTGTATAAAGCAATGTGTAAAGCCTGTTTCACACTGCAAGTGTGAGCAGAGCATGAGCAGCGCACCTTTTTTATAGCGTCCATGTTAGCAGATAAGAGTTTTCATACTGCACACAGAAGCAGCGCGTCAGCGAGAGGCGTGAGCATCGCTGGAGCAGCAGTGCAGCGATAGTTTTGGAGCTGGGATGATTTTTGCACCTGAAAAGTGCACCTGAAAAGACATGAATGACACTCCTCGGAGCGTGAGAAGCATATACAGTTCTTCAGGATCTATATAATTTGTAAAATAAAGAGTTGCAGGTTAAGGAAACAGCATAGGAGGAAGTTGCCGCGGGCCTTGGTGCAGATGAAAAGTAAAAATAAGTGTATTTATAGATCGATAGGTAACTAGATAGAATAGACAGAGATAGATTGATCTGTGCAGCAGCTTGCGATGAGCTGCGCGCTGCAGATGCAGCCGGTTTGAAAGGCAAACGCCTGTGCACTGCTTTTGCTTGCAGTGTGAAACAGGTTGCATTTGGACCTGCAAAGGCGCATAACTAAACTGCTCTGCGCTGGACTTTAGACCAGCTTTTAGTTGGTCAAAGGCGCAGTATATTTCAGTTCCTCAAAAGAGCAACGCACCAACAATGCACCTTAACACAACTCCTTTTTAGACCGGCATACCCATGATTCCACAAAGTGGTGCAAATGGATTTTCCTATTTAAACAACGTGGTGCAAAAAGTGAAAATTACTGTTGCGCTGGTCTGAAAACAGCAACAAATAACGCCATACACATCATGCACCTTGTTGCTCTGGGTGTATGATAGGGCCCTTGATATTATAACTACAGCAAATATAATCAATTTCTATATTTTGATATAAAAAATGACCTGAATAATAATTCTATATTCACACCAACAAACATTTAATTAAAAAACAACGACAACAGCGCAACCTCTAATAGAGACCGAGAATTCAATTACTTTCCACTAACGGACACACACTCCAGTCAGGAATAACCACAAGCTCACCCGAGATTTCCATTTTAATTTGACACAGATATGACAAGAGGCTTCAGTTTTTTTCTGACACAAATGTACACGCATGTTTGCTGAAGATAAGGCGTGACTGAATGATCCAAACATCAGCCCATGAGCCTCTCAAGGGTCCGGTTGGATCTCCTGTGTGTTTGAGCCCCAATAGTCCTCCATTTCTCAGCCCCACATACACACACACACTAATGACTGTATTTATCTCATTAGGCTGGAGCGATCTAATACCGGCAGCTGGCATGCTAGCTCTGCCTTGCCCTTAAGCACTCTCATTAAAACCAGAGGGAGTCGTGGCCTGAATATCAATGCATTCAATCCATGAGCGCTCATCACGCAACAACTACACTTCACTGGCCAATCAACGGCTTACACTGACAACACAATGGAACCTTTTTACTTTTCCGGGTTTCTTGGTATCAGAAGTCATCATAGTTGAGTAAACTTAGAGGGCAGTGAATGGGAGAGTACCACAAATATTTTTTTTAAAATCCTATTTGCCGAAATAATAAAAGAAAAACTCCATGATAGCAAAGACTTTCAGAAAAATTAAACAATTGATATGGCAGCCAGTAGACTGAATAATGTTAAATTTACTGTCTTGTCCCATAAACGCTGCATTAGAAATGCCTTGCACAAGCAGTCATTTTTTTGTAATTTAATGCAAAGATGATATAACACTTACATACAGTTGAAGTCAAAATGATTTGCCCTATTATTTTTTATTTTTCAAATATTTCCTTAATTATGCCTAACATGTTAAATCATATGTTAATATTTTTTCTTCTGGAGAAAGTTTTATTTGTTTTATTTCAGAATAAATGCTTTTACTTTTACTATTTACTTTTTTTATTTTATAATATAGCTTGGTAACACTTTATATTAATGGTCCACTTGAGTATTAGACTGTCTGCTTAATATCTATTGATATTAATGTATTGATACTGCTCCTTCAACAGATATTTAACTGACTATAAAAAACTGTACATTTACAGCCCAACTTACACTAACCCTAACCCTAATCCCAACCTAACAGTCTACTTATAATCTAATGAAGAATTAGTTGGCATGTAGATGCAATGTAACCTAAATTCAACAAACAGATCATCAAAATAAAGTGTGACCTATGTAACTCTGCCAAACAGCAAGGTAAAATACAATATTTAACACATAATTTAGCTACAGTGCCTTCATTTGCACCTACTGTAGTAAACTTTTACTTTGATTGTAGTTAAATTACGTTTTTTACACAAACGTAACTCAGACGTTTGTGTCATAATCACAAATAATTAGTCTCATGACTAGTTTTGCCATAATTTCATTCATTCATTTTCCTTCACTTAGGCCCAATCCCAATTCTACCCCTTAGCCCTTTCCCTTACCTCTACCCCTCGTTTTGCACGTTCACGTCAAGGGGTAGGGCTGTCGCAATTCTCTTTAGCTTGAAGGCGTAGGACTAAGGGCAAGGGGTATACACCCCTTCGAACGAAGATTTTCCAGCACCACACTTAAAATGGAGGGGTAAGAAAATACACCTAGAAAATATCCCAGAATACACCTGCCACAACGGCAGGATAGCTGAACCCGGAAGTATGGAGATCCACAAATTAGTATTTTTTGCTATTATTACGAATTTTTATGACAAACAAACACGTTTTAATATATTCATAATTAGGTTTGTGTTTTCCCATCATGCTTTAAAAAAAATTGCAAAAAAAAAACGCTAAATTTCCCAATCTATAATCCATAATCATAACTCCTGTACAGCAGTCCCACAACATTCTGTCACTCGATGACACTCGAATACCCTGTCAGAAAAGTCTAGTGGCTGAGAATGAGCTTTTTACAGCGTCTGCTATAATGTTAATGTTGTTTTCGTGTGTTTACAAAGATAAATATGGCCACTGTGCAAATACACAGTATAGTTACGATCTTATTGCCACATTATATCGTTATGATAACATAATATATGCCTTCAGTGATTTCCTGAAGATAAACACCAAAAAAAACACAACTAGAATAAATACAGCAGTCGCCATCGTCTGATCTCATATGAAGCAAGAGATCGCGATGACATATGATGACGTGTGCAGGTGTTGAAGTGCTGTCCCAATTCTTAGGGGTAAATTTTGAAGCCCTTCCCCTTAACCCTCGGTTGTAAGAGCCAAGGGGAAGGGGAAGGGGTAGGGGTACAAAAATAGAATTGGGATTGGGCCTTAGTCTCTTATTTATCAGGGGTTGCCACAGCGGAATGAACCGCCAACTATTCTGGCATATGTTTTACGCAGCAGATGCCCTTTCAGCCATAACCCAGTACTGGGAAACACCCATACACTTGTGCATTTAAACACACACTTATATACTCTTTAACCAATTTTAGTGCATTCAATTGACCTATAGCGCAAGTCTTTGTACTGTGGTGGAAACCCAGGAGCACCCTGAGGAAACCAACACCAACATGAGGAGAACATGCAAACTTCACAGAGAGATGCCAACTGGCCAAGCTGGGACCCGAACCATTGACTTTCTTGCTGTGAGGCAACAGTGCTAACTACTGAGCCACCTACAATCCAGCAATTTAACATTGACACAATGGTGACTTTTAACTTCATAATTGACATTTATTTTTAATAATTTCCTTAGACTTTTATCTTGTATTTACACAATTGCTTCATAACTGATGTCATGAATTTGTTATGATTGTTTATATGTCACAATTTAACACCGATTAACACTTTTTAAAATATAATTTCACTGTATTTCCCAATTTTGAGGGTCTTTAAATTATTATTTGGCTGTTTTATCTCATGATCCGAGGCTACAATTTCAGTTATGAATTATGACACGTGTATCTCCTAATTGTGTGATATTCTCATAATTAAGACATATGACTCTCATAATCAGATTTTTAATTCAACTATTTCTTCATTAATTTTGCTTCGGCTTAGTCTCTATTTTAGAGGTCCCCACAGCGGAATGAACCACCAACTATTCCAGCATATGTTTTACGCAGCGAATGCCCTTCCAGCCACAACCCAGTACTGAGAAACACTCAAACACTCACATTCACACACTATGGACAATTTAGTTTATTTAATTCACCTATAGCGCATGTGTTTGGACTGTAGGGGAAACGGTAGCACCAGGAGGAAACCCACACCAACCCAGGGAGAACATATAAACTCCACACAGAAACGTCAACTGACCCAGCTAGAACTCGAACCAGTGACCTTCTTGCTGCGAGACATTGTACCGCCCAAATTGACTATTTATTTCTGTATTAATTTATCATAATTTAAACGTTTTAATCTCCTGTGCAAACTATCACACTAAGATTAAGACAGCATAAGTTTGAGATCTGCAGCACTAGATAGCATACTATGAGTTTAATACAGTCTAAAATTGAGTTTGCACAGTGAATTAGCATTACTTCAGTTGTTAACCTGAGATAGCGATGGTCTATGTAGCTCTTGGGAGCCTTAAAAATTCATACGGTTGATATTACAGTCCAACTTTATTTGCAAAAACGATGTGAAATGAGAGAAAACGACACAATGTTGATGAGAATTTAGAAGCTTAAGCTGTAATTAAGAAATTCCAATTATACTATAATATATCCTACAATAATGAAAGCATCTTCAGCTTTTTCTTGGGCTCTTGTGTTGGCAGCTTTTGGTTTTATCGATTGACTGGAGTTTACAGAGTGCTGTAATTTATCAGTCTAAAGCAGAGGCTCATATTTTAACAGACAAAACCTCCATTCTCACACAGACGCACGGGTTGATCTGTGGGAACTGGGGACGTACTGCTAAGCTGATCATTACGTTTGCATATATTAATGCCTGTTTCTCGGCCTTCTGCTTTTTTAAGGATCCTTCTAATTAGGTAAAACTGTCAGGAATGGATCTGCCTCTCTCTTTCATGATTCACTGTCTTTGGCTCCTGTCTAACATATGCTTTTTTTCAATGCTTTATGAAAAACGTTTGTCTTCAGCGGGCCAACTCATCAATTTTGTTTAACATTAAATCTGTATATAGCCTACCATGCATTGTTAGGGGCAATTAATTATTACTATTATTATTTTTTACTTACTCCCAGGACCATTTATATCGTAGTTGATATTTAGCCGCACCATCTTGGTGTTTCATAACATCTAGTTTTTATGAGGTGGGTTGTTAACCCAACACTCAACCCCCAACCTGAAGGACCAGGACATACACACATACACTACGGACAATTAGGCCTACTCAATTTATCTATAGCGCATGTCTTTGAACTGTAAGGGAAACCGGAGCACCCGGAGGAAACCCATGCCAACACGGGGAGAACATGAATCTCCACACAGAAATGCCAATTGACCCAGGCGGGGCTCGAACCAGCTACCTGATTGCTTTGAGGCAACATCGCTACCCACTGTGCCACCGTGTCGCCCCAATTTATTTATTTATTATAACTGCTTTCTTTTATCTTTGCCATGATGACAGTGATTAATATTTTACAAGATGTCACGATCACCAGCGATTCAACCTATGCAGATTGCTGGAAAACTGCCACCACACGAACTACAACTACCATGATGCTTTGCACCCATCAACTCCCGCTACAGCTGTGAACTACCTGGACAGATACACACACACAAACAGATAAAGATCATGCTCTCTGATTACCAGGACTATAAACACAGCACACACACACAGACACTTCTGGGCTGAGTCTTGTTCACTATTTTCTGTAACACAACGAAGAGTTATTTACGCTTCTTTTCCGTGTTTTGATCCTTGCCTTGGTTTTACAGTTGATATAGATTTTTTGCCAGCCTGTACTGACCATTCGCCTGTTTTTGACTATGATCCTGGATTACCTGTATGCTTGTTTGCCTCCGTTTTGACCGTTGTCTGCCTGACTAATCCTGTTTAATTTCCATTACACTAGAAAATTTTCAAGATACTAGTATTCAACTTAAAGTGACATTGAAAGGCTTAAATAGGTTAACTGGGTTAATTAGGCAGGTTAAAATAATTAGGCAATGCATTGTACAACAATGGGGCTGGACGGTGACACAGTGGGTAGCACATTCACCTCACAGCAAGAAGGTAGCTAGTTTGAGTCTCGGCTGGGTCAGTTGGCATTTCTGTGTGAAGTTTGCATGTTCTCCCCGTGTTGGCGTGGGTTTCCAAGTTCAAAGACATGTGGTATGTGAATTGGGTAAACTAAATTGTTTGTAGTGTATAAGTGTGAATGAGTGTGTATGGATGTTTCCCAGTGATGGGTTGCTGTTGGAAGGGCATCCGCTGCGTAAAATAAGTTAGCGGTTAAGTTAGTTAAGTTTAGATAAGTTAGCGGTTCATTCTGCTGTGACGACCCAGATTAATAAAGGGACTAAGCTCAAACGAAAATTAATGAATGGTATAACAATGGCTTATTCTGTTGACCAGGGGTGGGCTAAAAACTAAACTTGATTGAGGATGGTAAGCAAATATACCAAATTGTAACATTGTCAATGTAATTTCCTAATTTAATATTACAATTCATTATATAATTTAATTAATACTATAATTTATTACATTTAAAATACTTACATTTTATTAATAATTATCTTTTTGTATATTTTATAATGAACATCTTACAATAAAAAACATGAAAAATCCCATTTATAACACTTAAAAATACACTTTGCCTTGACCCGCTTGCTGTTGTCTTCTGCAATGTCCGCTATCCATCAAGTGACTGGATTTATTTATTTATTTATTAATCCGATTCATTCACAACATTTAATTGAAACATTTAATTTCAGTTAGCTTTTTTTGTAGAGCAACAATCTAAAAAACAAAAGTTATGTTAAATTAGAAATGACAATCTCTGTTAAAGGCATTCCCATGAAAATTCATTGGGATGGAGGGCCAAATCAAAGGTTACCATGGGCCAACTTTGGCCCGCAGACTCTAGTTTGGGCATCACTGCTGTAGACAATCAGAAAAGTTGGTTAAGGGTGCTAAAAACATTGCCCTTAAAAATGGTTTTAAAATAATTAAAAACTGCTTTTGTTCTAGCCAAAATAAAAATAAATAAGACTTTCTCCAGAAGAAAAAATGTTATAGGAAATGCTGTGAAAAATTCCTTGCTCTGTTAAACATCATTTGGGAAATATTTAAAAAAGAAAAAAAATTTGACAGAAGGGCGAATCATTTTGACTTCAACTGTATATACTGTATATACATACACTTTTTTTGTGATTTCAAAGCTAAAATTTCAACATGATTAAGCTAGTCATTTCTAAAATCATTCATTTTTGCTTATTTGCAGTTCAAAGCTTATTCAAATTCGATAAAAATGCTGAAAAAGTTGCTCTAAGTATTTTTACAGAAACAAATTTGTCATGCCTCTTTGATGTATACATAATAAAAAATAGCATTCATTTGTAATACAATTACTTGAACATTATGCACGTTTGTTTTTACTGTAAAACATGACACAAACATATGGTATTCCTGAAAACAAAAACAAAAAATACAGAAACACACACACACACACACACACACAAACACACACTTCCTAGGAAACATTTAGACAACTGGCACATAAAAACCTGTAAAAATCTAAAAATAAAATCTAAAATTTTCCCTTTTTTAGTTGACAGATAATATGCCTTACCACCCAAAACTGCCATATTTCCATATGGATATACCATTATGAGAAAAAGCATATCCCACAATACTCAGACATGACCTCATTACATGACTTTTAGAGCATTAAGAAGGGTAAAATTAGACAACAAGAGATTTCAACAAGAAGAAATGAAGGAAAGAAGCCAATATATGAGATACAGTGAGCAAAAATGGATTAAATGCAGTGACTCAAATTAAAATCTGAAAAACACAGTAAAAGGGGATAATCAGGCTAATTCCACAGAAGTGGGAAACTGAGAGATTAAGTAGAGCTATATTTCAAATACTGTTGCATCAATAAGCAGTAAAATTTATAAAAATATATATTTTTTTATTTTGTGCTTTGTTTTCTGCAATTAGCAGAAAACAAAGCACAAAACCAAATGAAGCTTATGGTCAAAATCTCTGATTTAATTGCTAGACTTTGCAATATGAAAAAATATGTTGTCATAAACAACACATGCTATTATACAGTTGTTTTTGTCACCGTTTTAAGAACAACAATGCACTTACACTCACCGTCTACTTTATTAGGTACACCTTACTAGTACCGATTTGGACCTACTTTTGCCTTCAGAACTGCCTTAATCCTTTGTGGCATAGATTCAACAAGGTACTGGAAATATTCCTTAGAGATTTTGCTCCATATTGACATGATAGCATCATGCAGTTCAGTTGCTGCAGAGTTGCCGGCTGCACATGCATGATGCGAATCTCCCGTTCCACCACATCCCAAAGGTGCTCTATTGAATTGAGATCTGGTGATTGTGGAGGCCATTTGAGTACAGTGAACTCATTGTCATATTCAAGAAACCCATCTGAGATGATTTACGCTTTATGACATGGCGCGTTATCCTGCTGGAAGTAGTCATCGGAAGATGAGTACAGTGTGGTCATAAAGGTATGGACATGATCAGCAACAATAGCAACAATGGTCAGCTGTGGCGTTGACACGATGCTTAGTTGGTACTAATGCGCTTAAAGTATGCTAAGAAAATATCCCCCACACCATTACACCACCACCACCAGCCTGAATCAGTGATACAAGGCAGGATGGATCCACGCATTCATGTTGTTAAAGCCAAATTCTGACCCTACCATTCGAATGTTGCAGCAGAAATTGAGACTCAGACCAGACAACGTTTTCCAATCTTCTATTGTCCAATTTTGGTGAGCCTGTGTGAATTGTAGCCTCAGTTTCCTGTTCTTAGCTGACAGGAGTGGCACCCGGTGTGGTCTTCTGCTGCTGTAGCCCATCCGCCTCAAGGTTGGATGAGTTGTGCGTTCAGAGATGCTCTTCTGCATACCTCATTTGTAACGAGTGGTTATTTGAGTTACTGTTGCCTTTCTATCAGCTGGAATCAGTCTGGCCATTTTCCTCTGACCTCTGGCATCAACAAGGCATTTGCGCCCACAGAACTAGATATTTTCTCTTTTTGGACCATTCTCTGTAAACCCTAGAGATGGTTGTGTGTGAAAATCCCAGTAGATCAGCAGTTTCTGAAATACTCAGATTAGACCGTCTGGCACCAACAACCATGCCACTTCAAAGTCACTTAAATCACCTTTCTTCCTCATTCTGATGCTCGGTTTGAACTGCAGCAGATCGTCTTGACCATGTCTATATGCCTAAATGCATTGAGTTGCTGCCATGTGATTGGCTGATTAGAAAAATATGCGTTAATAAGCAACTGGACAGGTGTACCTAATGAGTGTAGTAGGTGAAAAGTTTTGAAAAGTTTGTAAGTATAACAAAGGTTGTCAAAAGATCCACAGAAACAAATAAACAAACAAACAAACAAAATGATGTTAGAAAAACTGTATTATAAATCAAATTTGAACTCTGATTGAATGATCGACATTAAATTTTCCTTATTTAATTTTAAAGAGACTCAAACAACAACAAACTAGTTCAGAAAACCAATATGTTCAGACATTACCTCCTTACACAAATCCATCAAAACACTTAAAAGTTGTCAAATATACATCACCGGTGTCACGGAGGTGATATAAATCTTGTCTTTTTTGGCATGAGACCTTTAAAATCATATGTATGTTATGTTTTACACCGTTGACCAAACTGTAAAGTCTTGTTAGAGTTTTGAGTGACATGTGTCCAAGCTGCAGATGGCGTCTTCAATAAAGCGCACGTCAATCAAAACGACCAGCGATTTGCTGGAAGAATGACACTTTGACTGCGGGTTTGACAGCATGCATCTGTCACTCCCCGCAAGACTGGAGAAACCTCTCTGTATCTAATATTCAGATAGATGATGTTTATGAACCTCTCACCATATGAAATCTATCCAACCAAATTCATTTCCGCTCATGGCGAGAGAGAAATGACTTCTGAAGCAAAATTGTTTCTGACGTATTACAAAAATTACCATATGCTGCAAACCATGGAAATGAATGGCATGAGTGACATGTCAAATCATGGGGGTTATTGAAGGCAGTGGTGCCAATATGTTTAGATGTGAGGTGATGAGATAAACATTTCACCTGGTGGGCAAAATAAATAATTTTCAGTCAATTCTCAAATGTTGGTCATTTATACTGAACTCATTTATGATCAAAACATAAGACTTTTCTATTTTTTGATTTCACCTGCTGTTTGTTTACTTTCAGCTATTTTGCTATTCTGTTCTGTTGCAGCAAATTGTTGAGGACAGACAGATGCTTTTCAATATATGATTTCAAAAGCAAGAGAAAACAATGTGTTTTCTGTCATGACTAAAAATCCTCACAATCCACACGCAAAAATGATGTTGTCAAATGTATCTCTTTTGGAGAAAATGTTCAAAAATATACAACTAAATATGACATCTAAGTGATGACGAAGGGCCAACATTGAGAGAAAAACAAAAACATATTAGGGTGGACATGGCCTAAGTTTCAACTAGTAAGCAACCGAATATCAACATGCAAATGATGGCTCAAAAAAACCTTACAACCACACAGCATCAGCCTAGCAACCACTCAACAATGCTCTAGCGACCACAATACAATAGCCTGGCAACCACTCACAATACCTAAGGATACATTTAGCAACAGCCTAGCAACCACATTACAATGACCACTCAGAAAATAACTCAAAAGTCCTAGCAACCACTCAGAGCATCTAAGCAACCAAATAGCAACTGGCCAGCAACAGCAACCACATTAAAATGGCCACTCAGAACACACAAGCGACGATCTTACAACAACTTAGTAACCATATTGCATTGAACCAGCAACAACTCAAAACACACAATCAACAACATAACCACCTAGCAACCATTCAGAACACCTAATCAGACATCTAGTAACAGTCTAGCACCCACATTACAATTGCCTGGCAAACACTTAAAACACACAAGCAACCGCATAGCAACAGAATGGTAACCACTCAAAACACACAAACAACCACACAGCAACAGCATGGTTACCACATACAAACAACCTAACGACCATTCTGAACACCTAAGCACACTAATAGCAATGGCCTAGCAACCCCATAACGATTGCCTGGCAACCACTCAAAACACACAAGCAACCACATAGTAACAGAATGGTAACCACATAGCAACAGCCTAGCGACCACTCAGAACACATAAGCAACCAAATAGCAATGGCCTAGCAACCCCCTAACAATTGCCTGCCAACCACTCAAAACACACAAGCAACCACATAGCAACAGAATGGTAACCACATAGCAACA
>CAIGQZ010033037.1:2020851-2031864 GCA_903798205.1 Danio tinwini
ATAAATAAATAAATAAATAAATAAATAAATAAATAAATAAATAAATAAATAAATAAATAAATAAAATGTGCACAGGTGAAATTGTAAAAAAAAAAAGTTATAAATAAAAACAAAACTATTGTATGAAACACGTTTTGTTTGTTTTATTTTGCCACTTATGCTTGTTTTAAAATAAAATAATTAAACGTGGACAGCTGAAATTGTAAAATAATAATAATAAAAAAATAAAACAATTGTATGACTTGCTAATAAAGTGTTTTCACATGACCATTTTTTTATAAAATAAAATTTAATTAAAAAACACCATAAAAGTTGTACAAAAAAAAGTAAAATAAATTAAAATAAAGCATTTTTTTTATCTTGTCTGCTTTAGATTGTCTATCACTAAAGCTTGTTTTCAACAAGCTGCCGGTGACCATTAGCTGTTTTACAGGCAGTGTAACTCCAAGTCACTGTAATTGAAGCCACGGCTGAATGTTTCTCTATGGACTAGTAAAAGACCATGAACTGCACATATTCCGACAAGCTGCCATTAAAAAACATATTCACAAACCTTTTCTAAACACACACAACAAATTTAAAAAACCCATAAAAATGTACAACCATTACTAAAACTTCAATAACACACAACTTTAAAATCATCATAAACCCAACAAGTAAACAATGTCATGAGCTCAGTGGGAGAAGCGTCGACTTTGTCAAATCACCCAGGGATTAAACAGAGCCAAATGCGAAAATTTAAGTAAATTAAAGAATCATCTCCATTTCAGATTACTGTCAAAGCCATCTGCTCACTCATAAACAAACACTATGATAAAGCCTGTTTACAGCTATACTAGTACATGTCTAACTGCGGCTGGCTTACGGTGAGGCTCGCTGTGTAATCTCACTGTGCGTGATGCATTCTGGGTAGAGGAAGAACAGGCGTGCTAATTGGCTTGATGCCGTGTTGGATTTGTTGGTTCAGATTTGGAATGTTAGACGGGATTGAGGTGGACGGCAGATGTGTGTGTGTATGTGTTTTATATCAGAGTGTGGGTTCGCTTGACACACTGTCAAAACGGGTGTTCAGTGTTATAATAAGCATGTTTTATTCAGTTTATTAATACACGGGGATGAATTTGAATGCTTAAAAATATGGATTTTTTTTGAGGAAGTTAACCTAAAGCTGAAATCCAGCTCTGGAAAAAAAAAAGATTGATCTGTACAAAGTCATTACTGATTCTCTGTATTTGACATTAATAATATAATTGACATTTCTTTATTTAATCTTTCATTCATTCATTTATTATTTAATAATTATTTATTTATTCATTTATCTATTATTTAATAATAATTTATTAATTTTTTTATTATTTATTTACGTTTTTACTCATTTAGTCATTCATTTATTATTTATTTATTTACTTATTTATTAATTAATAAATTCATTCAATATTTAATATTTATTTGTTTATTTATTTATTTATTATTTAATAATAATTATTATTTTTTTACTTATTTGTTAATTTGTTTATTATTTAATAATAATAATTTATTGTTTGTTAGTTAGTTTGTTTGTTTGTTTTTTGTTTGTTAGTTTGTTTATTTAGTGGTTTAATTCAACATTCAGTGTTTTAAAGTTTAAATGTTGGGGGAGTGGGGGGTTAATAGAAATTATTTCAGTAGTTAAATGAAACCCTTTGTGCATATTTTTCTTTATGTCTGTTAAAGCAAACAGCATACAATTTTGTCAAAAAGTGTTTTTTTTATATATTTTCCCCCTTATCTCCTTATTAAAAATCATTTATATACTTACTATAAAAATTGTTAATCTCAGGACCTTCAGGGACAAAAAGAAAATGTTTCCAGTGAAGCCAATTTAAAAATGTAACATCTATAATATTTATTTAAATTTTTATCAAGTTTGACCTGTGGAGCAAATGACTTTTCATAAATGAAAAAATTTAATAATAATAACAAACAATAACTGGATTAATGGAAACAATTGGTTTTTAAGTTAAAGGGTACAGATCTTCAGAAACTGTATATTATTATTACATTTTGGTAGGTATCATCAGGGCTGACACTCAAGTAGTTAAAATAAATAAATAATAATAACAATAATGATAAATAATATTTTGTTCAATAGTTTTAGAACAATTTAAAACCTAATTTAGCACAGCATAAACAAAAAATAAAATAATAATGAATAAATATGAAACAATTGCATGAAATAAGGTTTTGTTGGTTTTATTTTATCGCTAACACTCGTTTTTACAGTGTTTTCATATTAGTGTTTTTAAAATAAAAATAAACAGATTAAAATAAAAACTATAATAAAATTTGGAGACAACTGAAATGTAAAATAATAATAAGTGAAAATAAAACAATTTTATGAAATGTAAAGTTCTGTGTTTTATTTTGTTGCTAATACTTTGGTTTCACGTCATTTTCACTTTTTATAATAAAAAATAAAATAAAATTAAATAAAATTTTCATAAAACTTGAAAAAAACTGAAATATGAAATAACACACACAGCTTTTATTGTTGCTTCCAAGACACACCGCCTATGCAATGAAACAGCTCTAATTGTAAAAAAAAAAAAAAAAAATGGCATCAAGGCCGGCACCCAAAAAACACAGGACGAAGCTCCAAAAATATGACTATCTATCCCACAAATCCATCTGTAACTTCAGATACATATAAACAGCACATCTGTCTGCAAAAACACACCGTAAACACAACACCCTCACTCCTAAAAGAGGACAAATGAAAATCACCAGTTTGTTCTGTGCAAAGTTGAAAAACCAAGCATGAAATAATCAGGCTCACATGTTTATAATTTACCCTATTTTTTTTAAGATGATGAAAAGCATCCGTGAAGTCTTTACAATTCGATTAAATTGCACCATAACACAACACAATGACTAATTAAGTAATTTTTCAAATTCAATAAGGAAGCAGATTGGAAAAGCGGAGATGTAATATGAGCCTTACTGAACACGTCCAAGCTGTTTGGCTGACTGATATTTGGCTGCGAGTCTGAATTTCTGGGAATTTCATCAGTGTTAAAGAGAGGAACAGTAAGAGTCTTTCACATGACTATAGCGGCAGCGTTTCAGCGCATCTCTCCACACAATCACTGTGCTGCTTTGACCTCCACATGAGAAGGGTTGAAGTCACAAAAGAGTGATTTTACGAGACAGCGAGAAGCAGCGTAAATCATGAAGATGGTCAAAACTAACAAATGTAATAAGATATTGTACACCACACACATGATTTGTTGCATGGGCTACATGGTTTCATCCATTTTTCCTGTTTCATAGGTTTTAATATGAACATTATTTCACTGGACAGCCCTGCATATCCAAAAGTACATCCAAATTTAAAAACAGAGGGGAAAAAAGATGTACTATATTTCAGTGGTCCTTAACCACTGGGCTGTGGACCGGTATCGGTCCGTGGATCAATTGGTACCAGGCCGCACAAGAAATCTTTAATTGTTTCCGTTTTATTTAATATTTGAGTCTGAACGATCTTTTATTTTGAAAAATCTTTTATTTTGAAAAATGACAGTATTCTCTCAGTCACTTGAGCGCCCAAATTTAACCCACAAGCAGCAAAATGAGTAAGAAACAGACGCCTTTGGAAAGTTTTTCTCACCTACTGGTAGCTTCTTTTGGGTTTTTTAGAAACCTATGAGTGACGTCACGGAGACTACGTCCCTATCTTTTACAGTCTATGTGTGGAATATATGCTGGATAAATTGGCGGTTCATTCTGCTGTGGCAACTCCTGATAAATGAAGGCACTAAGCCGAAGGAAAATGAACTTATCCAGCATATGTTTTACACAGTGGATGCCCTTGCAGCTGCAACCCAGTACTGGGAAACATCCATACACACTCATGCACACACATGCACTCCGGTTAATTTAGCTTACCCAATTCACCTATAGCGCATGTCTTTGAACTGTGGTGGAAACCGGAGTACCTGGATGAAACCCATGCCAACACAAGGGAGAATTTTGCAAACTCCACACAGAAATGCCAACTGACCCAGCCGGGACTTGAAACAGCGACCTTCTTGCTGTGAGGCGTTACCACTGAGCCACCATGTAACCTACAATTAGTTACAAACAAGGCAAATTTTTCTAAGCTAAACAAAGATAAACGTTAACACACACACACATGATAAAATGAAGGTTTTCATTCTAATGGATTTGCGGTACAGCTGATAAACACTGGTCAATCCTTATAAAGGAGCTATAGGAGGTGTATTATATATTTTAGAGAGACATGCACTGTAGTTCAAGCATCTTTCCTCTCATTTGAAAAGAGTTCTTATGTTTGTTGAGAGGGAAAGAAATTACGCATGAAGTTTCCATATAAACCCCTCAAA
This sequence comes from Danio tinwini, assembly GCA_903798205.1. Lineage (NCBI taxonomy): Eukaryota > Metazoa > Chordata > Actinopteri > Cypriniformes > Danionidae > Danio > Danio tinwini. Next base: position 2,025,234 of record CAIGQZ010033037.1, read on the forward strand.
ACACAAGCTTTCCAGTTTCACACAAAGACAGTGTATATTTAGCTCCCTTTTCGTCCCCTCTATTATAATGGTGCTGTAATCATCAGAAGGTCTTCCTTGTGCTGCTGCGTCATGAGGCCCTTATGCGATCATCATCATCAACAAAACTCTGATCTGTTTAATGCATCAAAATTAAATGTTTTCCATTACCATTGCTTCATTTGATATGTTTCTTCATTTGTAGCATCATACTGGCACATGAAATTAAAATGCAAGTTTCTTATTTGTATATGTTTATGGTAGTGCACTTCATTGTTTGTATAAAAATTCATTTACACTCATCTATAATTGAATATCATAACCTGGCCCCTCAAAATGACTTTTCTTCACTTCTGGTAACATGGAATGCCTTTAGGGTAGGACTTTCTGTCATTTAGGGCAGGGCTATTGTACATTTAGGGTGGGGCTATTAGTCATTTAGGGTGGGGCTATCTGTATTTTAGGGCGGGGCTATCAGTTCTTTAAAGCAGAGCTATCGGTCCTTTAGGATGGGGCTATCAGTGATTTAGGGTGGGGGTATAGGTCATGTGAGTGGGGATATCGGTCCTTTGGGGCCGGGCTATCAGTGCTTTAGGGAGGAGGTATCATACATTTAGGGCAGGGATATCATTCCTTTAGGGTGGGGCTAACAGTCCTTTAGGGCGGGACTATCAGGGCTTTACAGTGGGGCTATCAGTCATTTAGAACTGGGCTATCAGTGCTATAGGGAGGAGCTATTATACATTTAGGGTGGGGCTATGAGTCCTTTATGGCGGAGCTATCAGTCATTTAGGGTGGGGCTATCAGTGCGTTAGGGTGGGTGTATAAGTCCTTTAGGTCAGGGCTATCGGTCTTTTGGGGCAGGGCTATCAGTGCATTAGGGAGGAGCTATCATACATTAAGAGTAGGGCTATAAGTGCTTTAGGCAGGAGTATAAGTCATTTAGGGCGTACTCACACTATGCTATCCGAACCGTGCCCAGGCCCGTTTCCCAGATCATTTTAGAAGTGTGAGGGCTCTGAATTGGGCTCAGGCACGGTGTAGTTGTAGTGTGAGTGCGAAGCACACCTGAGCCCGAAACTGAAGACGAGATGTGACTTTTACGGGACTGTTTCATATGGATTAATTAATCATTCGTACTGTTCAATGAACGCTAACTGTCATAGATTAATAAAGACGCAAACCTCTCATTGCACGACAGCTGCACCTTTAGCAAACCTCCTAATTACTGCAGCACGAGGACTTTATGATTGTTTATGAGCTTCAAAAGTGGCTGATCTGTTTGGCAAAATATTTGACTGTGTCACAGCATCCCAAACGACTAAAACGATATAACTAAAGAAATCTCCACTGTGCTGAGCGAGAGCGCTTACTGAGGAGCACATCATTGATGACGCAAGCGTGCTCAGGCCTGAATGTAATGTGAGTGCGGCCCGTCGGGGGAGGCAATCAGTCCTTTAGGTCAGGGCTACCAGTGCTTTGGGTGGGGGGTCTATCAGTCTTTTAGGGCGGGGCTATCAATGCTTTAGGGTGGGGCAATCAGTCATTTGGGGCAGGGCTATCAGTTTTTTAGGGCAGGACTATCACTGCTTTAGTGAGGGGATATTTGGGATGTCTCTATTTTTTTCTAGGAGGTTTTTTGCTAATTTCAAATCCATTTTAATTGTATGTATATCACCGTATGGTGGAAAAATTACAATCTTAACATACGTTTCATACCAACTTTGAAGGGATAGTTCACTAACAAATTTTAATTGTCATAATTTACTCACCTTTCACTTGTTCCAAACTGGTTTAAATTTCTATCCTCTGACAAGGACAAAAGAAGATCATTTGACTTTCATTGTTTTTTTCCTCTATGGAAGTCAAAGGTTAAAGGTTGTCAGCTTTCTTCAAATTATCTTCTTTTGTGTTTAACTCAAGAAAGAAACTCATTAAGGTGTATAACAAATTGAAAGAAGAGCAAATACAATTTTTAAGTGAACTGTCCCTTTAAGAGCTACTAAACACTTTATATCCAAAAACTTCACGAGGAATAATAGGACGTAAATCAATGTATTTCCAGTGAAAATGGCATTTGTAACGTTATGCTTGAGTAAAACTGTGACATTTTCAGCATTCAGACTCATACCTTAGCAATCCGAAGCCTTTTTTCTTGGTCTTTTTATCAGGATCTTCAGGCTCATCCTTCTTTTTGGTCTTTTTCTCTTTCTTCTTCTTGGTTTTCTTCTTCTTGACCTTCCTGTCATTGTCGAGTTCCTGTCGCGAGGAGCTGCTGGCCGGTGTGTCTCTGCCGGAGTCTTCCTCAGAGTCATCTGTTGGAGAAGAACAAACACAAACGTACACACAAATATCAGACATCTCCAATGTGATCTAGTCATAAGGAATCAAACAACAACTGCTCAACCAGACTCTTGTTTGTCAGGAAATTATGACGAAAGACTTGATTTGGGGTATGTTTACCTGTAAATCATATCAAGAGGGGGATCAGAAAAAGTCAAATACATTAAAAACAAACCACATGCCCAAACATTATGACAGAAAAAAGAAACTTATTAAAAATATTACAGAAATACATAAGCAATCATTATATTTTTTTGTTTTAATCAAATAAATTACAATTATTCATTTTCTTTTCGGCTTAGTCCCTTCATCAATCCGGGGTCGCCACAGCGGAATAAACCGCCAACCTATCCAGCACGTTTTACGCATCGGATGCCCTTCCAGCTGCAACCCATCTCCAGTAACATCCATACACACTCATACACTACGGACATTTTAGCCTACCCAATTCACCTGTACTGCATGTGTTTGGACTGTGGGGGAAACCGGAGCACCCGAAGGAAACCAACGCGAACGCAGGGAGAACATGCAAACTCCACACAGAAAGGTCAACTGACCCAGCCGAGGCTCGAACCAGCAACCTTCTTGCTGTGAGGCAACAGCACTACTGCGCCACTGCGTCACCCTTAAATTACATTTTCAAAAATAATTGGAATTTAAAAATTTAATATCTGGGTTTTTTTTGTGTGATAATTTATTTTGTTTTAAATAGTAATTTAGTCTTATTCATATTTTTATACGTTTATTATTTTCATTATTATTATTATTATTATTATTATTATTATTATTATTATTATTATTATTATTATTATGAGGTTTATGTCTAGATAGTTGCAATTTATTTCTTTTAATTTCTTATTTAATTTTTTGTTTGAGTTTTGATATTTTTAATATTTGTTTTTAATTTGTTTAAAAAAATTCATTATTATCACTTCATATTTTTATTAGTTTATTATTTTCATTATTATATTTATGTGTTATTTATGTATTATTTTTGTTTAAGTTTGCATTTTGATATTTTTAATATTAGTTTTTTATTTAGGTTTTTTTATATATATTTTGTTTTTTAAAAAAACTTTCATTCTTATCACTTTATATTTTTATTAGTTTATTATTTTTATTATTATTATTAGTAGTAGTAGTAGTAGAAGTAGTAGTAGTAGTAGTAGTAGAAGTAGTTTTATGTCTAGATTGTTGAAATTCATTTTATTAAATTTATTATTTAGGTTTTAGTTCGAGTTTTGATAATTTTAATATTTGTTTTTTATTTGTTTTAATTTGTTTTTCATTGTTATCACTTCATATTTTTATTATTTTTATTATAATCTGTATTATTATTATTATTATTATTATTATTATTATTAGTTTTATGTCTAAATAGTTGCAATTAATTTTTATTAAATGTATTATTTCAGTTTTAGTTTTGATCATTTTAATTTAAACTAAATGAAACATAAAAATAATATATTGGAAACCAAGATATTTAATAAAATATATATATAAATAAAAATAGCATTTTTCTTTAAGGCAATTTTCCTGCAGACTTAAAATATAAAAACTAATTCATTGAATTATTTACAAATCAAAATTTTAATTTTAATTTAAATAAGATATATAAATAACAACAAAAATAATAAAAATAATTGTAATCCTCATGATTATTATGCAATTCTTACTACAACCAAAACATTTCCAAATACTTTATTGTACTGTTTTTATTTACATTCAACATTTAGTTGTATTTTATGCCTGGTAATGTCTTATTTAATTTACCTACAGGTTTTTATGTCATTGGCTGCTCTGTTTCCCAAGCTGAAATCCGCAAACCTTCATTCATGCGGCAGCTCCTCTAAAAGTGCAGAAAAAGCTTGACATTTATTCATGAAGTCTGACATCTTATAGGTTCCAATCGAAGGCTCCGGCTCTATTTCTCATTTAGCAGGGGGCTTTCATGTCAATGAGAAAGAGCAGGGGTTGAAACTTGCCCTTGAATGTGCTGACTTGCTGCTGGAGTTTCAGACAGAATCTGCCGATACTCACATCTGCTGATTCACTCCTCGCCAAAAAGTCACCGAGTCAAATTCATCTTTCAAATAAGCTGCTAAGAAATAAGGGCACCCCGACTGCTCTCACACACTTCAGACGAGTTTTACAGAGAGCATTAAACATGACTTCACTTCCATAATGTGGCATATTTAAAGCTATAAGTCATATATAGTTAAAGTCAAAATTATTCATCTGCTGTAAATGTTCTTTTATTTATTTTTTTATATTTCCCAAATGATGTTTAACAGAGCAAGGAATTTTTCACAGTATTTCCTATAATATTTTTTATTCTGGTGAAAGTCTTATTTGTTTTATTTTAGCTAGAATAAAAGCAGTAATATTATTAGCCTCCTAAAGCAATATCGTTTTTTTGATTGTCAGCAGAAAAAAACATAATTATACAATGACTTGCCTAATTATTCTAACTTGCCTAATTAACCTAGTTAAATGTCACTTTAAGCTGAATACTAGTATCTTAAAAATATCTAGTCAAATATTTTGTGCTTTCATCACGGCAAAGATGAAATAAATCAGTTATTAGAAATGAGTTATTAAAACTAGTATGTTTAGAAATACATTGAAAAAATCTTCTCTCCATTAAACAGAAATTGGAGGAAAATATTTCAAGGGGGCTTATAATTCAGGAGGGCTAATAATTCTGACCTCAACTGCCATGAAGTTTTGTCTGCAACATTTTGTGTGTCAGCCTGTGGACACTAATTAAAGGGATAGTTCACCCATAAATAAAAACATACTCGTCATTTACTCACCTAAAGTAGTTTTAAACCTTTAGGACCTTGTTTTTAAACCTTTCATTAAACCTTTTTTATTATAAGAAAAAAGCTAAAAACCTGTCACTATCCATTTCCATGGTAGAAAAGACAAATACTTTGGAAGTCAATGGTTAAAGGTTTCCAACATTCTTGAATAGGTTTGGAACAAGTGAATGGTGAGCAAATTATGACAAAACTTAGATTTTTGGGTGAACTATCCTTTTAAGGTCCTTTGTAGTTGAGCATGTTGTTTGTTTCTTCATTTAAAAGAATGGACTTTTTATTTATTTAACATTATTTGAGGTTGTTGTGACTCTTGTAAAGAAAAAAAAATAAGGTTATACATTTTAATTTGGTCTGTTGCATTCACATGCGTATGAATGGAAGTTTATGGGGCAAAAGTCCAGTGTGACTGCAGTTTTAGTTTCACAAACACTTTGCTGAGTATTGTTTCTTGTTGCATTCATTACACAAGTGAAAACGTTTTGTTTTCTGTGTTTTGACCTTGGACTATTTATCGTGTTTTGATTCTTTGCCACCTGCCCTAAATCTTTTGCCTGTTTTTGGATTATGCTTCTGCATTGTCTTTTATACTGCATATGCTGGGTTTCGACCCTTACCTGTCTGACCATTCTCAAATAAAGCTATATTTAAAACCACCCCTGTTTGCACTTTCATCCCTATGCAACACTTAAAATGAAATAAAATAAAATAACTTCATACTTTTCTTTGGTTTAGCACATTTGCCTAGTTTTAAGGTGCTATAGAATTAATTATTAGTAAATATTTTTGCTATTTTTAATGATTTGAGGTCAGTTTTGCTTACCCCATTAGCAGAATATCTATTTTTCTTTCTTTTTTTTCTTTTTTGCAGTGAATTAACGCTGACTTTAATGTCTACAACACATCACCACATGAAGAATGTAAGGACTAATAAGCATATGGGGTATTTTGATGAGAGTAATGAATGTGAAGGGTCCAGATGTAGTTTTGGTGAAGTGAGCAGCAGTGCTGTGCAGCTGTAACTGTTAGCACATGTTTGGCAACTCATGATAATCTTACTAACATGCTTTCACTGACACACACACACTTCTCATTAATGCATTTTTGCTGTTGTGAGCAATAACTGCAGAAACCACTGACAGCCTTCTGTTTAAATTACAGTGCAGCGATAAGAATAACAGTTGCATTAAGTATGCATATAACTGGAAATAATAATTAAAAAACGTGCATTACATCATATTTCATGTTGGCTGTCATAATCAGTTAAATTAGGCACTCACTCAACATTAACATAAGTTACTTGCACACACTTATCTACGGTGTTTATAACATGCATAATTGTAACATTTTAAAATTCAAACATGCATGCATCCATAAATAAAACATGGAACGAATGATTGAATAAATAAATAAATAAATAAATAAATAAATAAATAAATAAATAAATA
>CAIGQZ010033037.1:2051714-2075227 GCA_903798205.1 Danio tinwini
TCTATCTATCTATCTATCTATCTATCTATCTATCTATCTATCTATCTATCTATCTATCTATCTATCTATCTATCTATCTATCTATCTATCTATCTATCTATCTATCTATCTATCTATCTATCTATCTATCTATCTATCTATCTATCTATCTATCTATCTATCTATCTATCTATCCAGCCAAAATAATAATAACAATAATAACAGTCAGTCACTGTATTTGTATTCATAAATAATACAGTACTGGATGATTCAAATAGTTTTCTTTATAGTTACCTTAATGAATAAATATGATCTGACACCCATACAAATAACAAGAGTTTATATACCGAAACATCTTGTAGCTTTGTTTGTAACAAGAATCCTTTTATAAATATTAAACACTATTCAAGCTCAAAGTGCAGCCACAAAATACAAATTGATAGTCATTTTAAAGTATTATACTTCTACCATTGATCAGCAAGACATTTGTAATCATTTAAAATCAGTGTTGTGTAAAAACAAAGTGATATACCACCGTCTTAAAGCCTATCGTCATCTTTTTAAAAATGCAAAAATAAGATAACACTTCCACATTACTGTCATATTTGTGTTTTTGTTTATCATTAAAATAGGCTTAGAATTATAATAGAGTACATTTAACCCAATACAGTTTAAAGCATAATAACATTTAGTGTCATTCATTCATTTTTTTTTCGGCTTAGTCCCTTTATTAATCTGGGGTCGCCACAGCGGAATGAACCGCCAACTTATCCAGCATATGTTTTACACAGCGGATGCCCTTCCATCCGCAACCCAGTACTGGGAAACATACATACACTCTCACATATACACACATACACTACGGACAGTTTAGTTTTAATTCACCTATGGCACATGTCTTTGGACTGTGGGGGAAACCAGAGCACCCGGAGGAAACCCACGCCAACAAAGGGAGAACATGCAAACTCCACACAGAAATGCCAACTGACCCAGCCGGGACTCGAACCAGCGATCTTCTTGCTCTGAAGCGACAGTGCTAACCACTGAGCCACCGTGTCACCCTACATTAAGTGTAATTACTGTATTTATTACTGTAATTATTTGTTTCTATAATTTAGAAAGCAGTTTAATAAGTCAACCTAAATATGAGATGGATTCAATTTTGACATACAATTTTAAAACAGAAGGACGTTGTATCCAGAATGTCTAGAATATTTATCCTGGTAAACAAAGCGTTAGTGGGTAAAATAGTTTTTTTGCAGAGCATATGAGCGTCTATATCTACGTAAGTCATGATGACACATCTAAGACATTTACAGTAGTGCCCTGTGGCGGAAAACAGGGAATTATTAGTGTGTGTGGGCCTGAGTGCGAGAGCTGAAAAATGAGAAAGTGTCCATGAGAGAGAGAGAGAGAGAGAGAGAGAGAGAAAGAGAGAGAGACTAATCCACACAAACAGGATTGAGCAGTGAAGAGCAGCTGCTGCCACAGGCATTGCACCATGGGATACAATAATGGGGTTTCATTACACTGCAATTTCTCTTAAATAAGCCTTTTCATCTTTTATGAGCTCAATTTCCCGAGCAGAGAAATAACACTGGATGAGAGGCTTGTGTGAGCCGCTGTGGGTTCACACGTGTATGTGTACACATGGACACATATGAGAGAGAACACAGACAGGACTGATAAGGAAAAAAAAATAAGTATAGTAGAATAAAAAAGGAGGGAAAAAATAATATTTTGGCTTTGAATGCTTGAAAGCGTCTACAAATTTGGATTATCCACACTCAACAAAACACAGACACAATGTCACACTCACGCATGCAGAAAAACATCCAAAAATCACACACTAAAGATTGCAAAAACATCCTCCATGAGCATCACTCCAATACCCATATTTATACCATTTATATTTGGCTGAGCTTGCCAAGTCAAGCAGCACTATAATTGTTGCTCACATTTACCGTAACCAGATCAAGCAATCACCCGCACAACATGGCAACCAGCCAAAACACCATAGCCTAACTACATGTAGAATGACCTAACAACCAAACAAAACACCATAGCAACCAATAACATTTCCCTAGCAACAAGCTGAATATCCTAGCAAACAGTCAGATTGACCTAGCAACAAGCTGAATACTCTAGCAACCAAACACCATAGCAACCACCCAGAAAACCATAGCAACAAGCACAATGCCCTAGCAGACAACCAAAACACCATAGCAACCAGCCTGAAAAGCCTAACTACAAGTAGACTGACCTAACAACTAAACACCGGAGGAACCAGGGAACTTCTTTAGCAACACACTGAATATCCTAGCAAATAGTCAGATTGACCTAGCAACAAGCTGAATACTCTTGCTACCGAACACCATAGCAAGTACCCAAAAAACCATAGCAACAAGCACAATACCATAGCAGACAACCAAAACACCATAGCAACCAGCCAGAAAAGCCTAACTACAGGTAGAATGACCCAACAACTTAACAAAACACCATAGCAACCAGGAACATTTCCTTAGCAAAAAACTGAATATCCTAGCAAATAGTCAGATTGCCCAAGCAGTAAGCTGAATACCCTAGCAACCAAACATCATAGCAAAAACCCAGACAATTTTAGAGCAAGCAGAATACCATAGCAAACAGCCAGAACACAATAGCAACCAACCAGCTAGCCCTAGAACCAACCTGAACACCCTAGCAACCAGTTGGATTGAACTAGCAACAAGCTCTAGAATAACCATCTAGATCAAACTAGATAAAACAGCCTTCACAATGGTGTGATTGTTTTTAACGTAACTTTATTCTTTCATGAGTTATTTACAAGTTTCTGACCATTTCTAAAATGTGTTCAATGTCCTGCCCATTGTGTTGGATCGTCAATGCAACCCTCTTCCCCCACTCTTCACATACTGATAGCAACACCGCAGGAGAAATGCCAGCACAGGCTACCAGTATCCGTAGTTTCAGGTGCTGCACATTTTGTATCTTCACACCATAGACAACTGCCTTCAGATGACCCCAAATAAAAGAGTCTAAGGGGGTCAGATTGGGAGACCTTAAAGGCCATTAAACTGGCCCACGACGACCAATCCACTTTTCAGGAAACTGTATTCAGGAAACCATTCCCATTGTATTAAGGTGTATCCATATAAATGGCCCAACAAGCTGAAGAAAGTAGCAACCACAATGAACCCTCTAGAAGAAACAGATAAAACACCCTAGCAGTAACCATGAATATCAAAGTAACAAAATGAAAACAAAATACTTTAACAACCACACAGTGGCCTTTAGCAATGCCTTAGCATGCCCAACCATAAAAGCCTAACAACCAAACAAAACACCATAACAACCAGCCAGATTTTCCTAGAAACAAGCTGAATACCCGATGGCCGACAGACATCAAGACGCTGAGCCGGCATATCAATCCTCCGGCCCACCCCCATCTGGAAAATACACACTTAGGCCTCGTTTACACTAATACGTCTTAGTTCGTACACTAGTTCGTCCACGGGCGTTTCATCTAGCATTCCTGAAAAGATCTCCACCCACACTATACTGCTGAAAACACACTTCACGTGACCACACAGGCATGCACTGCAGCATATACGCACATCTGAGCTCCAGGCAGTCAGTGGGTGCTAAGAGCACAAAACTCCAAAGAGCAGTGCACGTCGGACAGTTTATCAAGGATATACCGCTGGATCGCATCTCACTGTAGTTGTTAAACGTGATATTTAATTAATCTTGTCTTCTGAATCTATCAGGTCACGTGTCACAGCATCAGTATACTGCTTTAATCTTTCGCTTTCAAGCTTGTACTCAGTAATTTTAGTGAAAACCTCAGATACTGTTGGTTGTTCCTGTTGTTTGCACACCTTTTTACCAACCAAGTTTGTCGACGCCATTATAGCACAGATCACTATGCATATTCATGCCAGAGTCCCGCAAAAAAGTGGTTGACAAGTGGTAATTCGTGTGTAACTTATCTTTATAAGTTTTAAATAAAAAATTATTAATTTAAATTGGTCAACATTAGCCTTAACAACCCCTAGTACCAGCCTAGTAACCATCTAGAATTATCTAGCATCACCCAAGCAATGCTTTAGGAACAGCCCATTCCAACACCCAGACTAGTGTTGTCACGATACTGAAACTCGATACCAATCGATACTGAAAGTTTAAAATGCCCATTTCCCGCTAACTTTTGAGCGCTGTTGAGCACGTTCTTAAACATCGCTGATATGCCATTGTGTTCACGTGCTCCACAGAAATGATGATTTGCTGTGGAGATCATCCGTACACAGAACTCACCGCTCTTTACTGAGTGTAACCACAGATACAGGAACACAGGAGCGTTTAAAAGCCGCAATTCATAAGTGGATAGCTTGTACGTCAGCTTACAGACAAACCGAATGGTATCGAATTGCAGTATTATGACAACCCTAACCCAGACACATCTAGAAATAGCTTAGCGACCAGCCTAAACATAATATTAACCACTTTGAATCCTACAGAAACAGTTCTGGACTTCCTAGCAACACCAAAAAGACCCTAGCAACATGCATAACATACTAGAAATCCCCCTAATCCTGTCAATATTGAGGTGTTCATTAATGACAGCATACAACAATTTAGTATTAAAAAATTGTGAGTTGTCGCTAAATTTTACACAGTACACAGCAAGCAACAATCCCAAATGCCATTGCAGCACCCAAAACTGTCTAGTAGTGCATTAACCATCCAAAAGCACTAAGCAACACCCAAACAAAACCCTTAAACACACTAACACATTTGCAATACTTGTGAATTAAATTGGAGTTTTCCACTAAAATGTGTTGCTGAAAAAACAAAAAATCCAGTTATACATGTTCTGATAAAACCCAATTTGGCTAGCGTATTGCACTTTTGCATCAAAAGTAAAGGTAAATGGCCTGAAAGCAATCAGCAAATGTGAAATTAAGAGCATTTTCACATGAACTCCTGCCCAGAAAAGCACATACAGCTGCTAATGATGTGACTGGCAGAGTAAAGCTCTCTCCGAGAGACTCAAGCCGAGCCAAAACTCCAAACGCTAGGCTCCAGAACTCCAGCCAAACCTCTCCAAGGGATTACGCTTGACTGAGGAAAACCTTTTGTCTTTCAACGTTTCGCAATATCACAGAGGAAAACACTAGCCAGACTGAAATTATGTGCCTCAAGGACAAGAAAAGTGGACCCTTGGGTGAATGGATATATTGCTGAAATGTTTGTAAATTATGATGAATAAATACAGCGGCTATTTTTGCATTTGGTTCTAAACGACCTGTATTATTCTAACAGCGGTTAATGCTAGAGTAAACGTCTGAAATAGCTCCCACCTTCAGTCGCATTAGCCACGACCCTGACTGGAAATCCATTACCCCAAAATCCTCCAAAAACAATATCTCTGATGGAAACCCCGATGAGATTTGCATACAGGTTTGTAAGTTTGAATTTGAAAACTTGTAAATAATTCACTTCCACAATGACTGTCAGCGTATACACTATATGGTTCGTTTGGGCCTACAAAGCAATATTCTTTTTGTTTTTGATTGCAGTTTATTGTGCTAACTTGTGTATATATTATATATTATATACATACACCTGTTCTGTCGGGTTCTCAAATCTGATTGGCTGATAGCTGTGCAATATTCCCATAATAATTCAAGTTAAAACTGCTTTCTTTCATCTGAGAAATATCTCTAAGTTACGAAGTATGTGATCAATCTCAGATGCAGAAAAGCTAGTTCATGCTTTTATGACTTCTAGGCTGGATTACTGTAATGCTCTGTTTGCTGGTTGCCCAGCATTCTCTATTAACAAATTTCAGCTAGTACAAAATGCAGCTGCCAGAGTTCTTACCAGGTCTAGAAAATATGATGATATCACCCCAATTTTATCCTCCTTACACTGGCTGCCTGTTAAGTTTCGTATTGATTTTAAAATATTGGCTCTTACCTATAAAGCTTTAAATAATCTAGCTCCTGTTTATCTAACCAACCTCCTGTCTCGCTACAATCCAACCTGCTCTTTAAGATCTCAAAACTCAGGGCTTCTGGTAGTACCTAGAATAGCAAAGTCAAGTAAAGGAGGTTGAGCGTTCTCATTTATGGCTCCTAAACTCTGGAATAGCCTTCCTGATAATGTCCAAGGCTCAGACACACTCTCGCAGTTCAAAACTAGATTAAAGACCTATCTTTTTTAGTAAAGCATACAGCGGTATGATGCATGAATGTGCCCCACGCATCTAATTTATATACACTATGAACAGCAGCTACGCTAATTATTCTATTTATTCTCTATTTCTACATGGGGATACTCATCCCGAGACCCCCAGAGATTATGCAGCACCACTTATGCAATCCAAGACCTGTGAAGAGATGATCCCAAGGTTTCACAATCCTGGACCAGGCCATTTCCTGAGTACCAGCTGTTGTGGTCATGGAGGAGTGGAGAGCCTGAGACTGATTCCTGTGACCTTCAGGGACAGCCGAGTCTTCGCTGACGTCCGGCATTCTCCAGCTTCTGGCGCCTACACTGCAGCTCTGCACAAAACGTTTGGCCATAGGAAAAATGGTCAAGCCCAACTGAGCCTGGTTTTTCTTGAGGTTTTTATCCTTCACTTACACCAATTGGTGAAGTTTTTTTCCTTGCCGCTGTTGCCACTGGCTTGCATGGTTCGGGACTTGTAGAGCTGCGCATCGATGGATTACTCTTCAGTGTTTCGACTCTCAACAGTGAATATTAAACCACACACTGACCTGAACTCAACTAAACTGAACTTAAACTCTGAAAACTGAACTGACACTTTCGAAACACTATAATCTTCTATGTGAAGCTGCTTTGACACAATCTACATGGTAAAAGCACTATACAAATAAAGATGAATTAAATTGAATTAATAACAGCACTCGTACAGCCTCTTATCCCTTGTGTATTACTCCACCCACATAGGATGAGAGCAGAGCAATAAACTCAAATATTGCAGCTGTTGGACAACTTAATGTAGTTTACAGGCTTTTTAGGCAGGAATGTAGTTGTTTAGAATGCAACGAAGCAGTTTATTTATAAGGACATTGCCTATTTTAAATATTTATAATTTTGGAGATTCACTGTGTTTGCAGCCATCAGCCTGTCATAGTGAGCAGAGCAGACAGTTGACGTTCCGTCACAAGATGGAAACAGAGACCGCATAATAAGTTCTTAGAGGAGAAAAACTTGTAGATTAAATTTCAAACCACAGCTGATCAAATCATTACAGAACAGGTAAGTGATATTCTAGGTCGATCTCTCTCTTTTGTATTGCTGTATTTCTACCATAGTAATCTGGTAGTGTTTGCTTTGCTCTGGCTTTATCGGGGTTAATTATTGTGATCTCCCAATTGCAACAGAGAAATGCTGGGAAATCTCTGTATACTGACGGCATTTCCTGCCATTAAGCCTTATAATCCTAAAATGTGAGCAAACCCACCTGTTTTGTCATCACTTTAGACATTACGCTAGAGAATCATTTAAATACTAGCTCTAAAGGGAAGTGTTTGGGAAGTAGCAATAGTTTCTGCTGTTCTGACGTCAGCTGCAGATGTTTATGAATGGCGGAAGTAGTTCTTCTTACAAAAGGATTTCTGAGACTCTCTGTGTTTGATTTTCTTTTTATATACACATGATTATGTCATCAAACTATTGTATAAACGCAATATTACACTTGTAGCAGTGCGATATGGCTGAATATTGTCACTGGTGGGGGGCACTAAGGCCCTTGTCCTGCAGCCTCGAGCCAACGCACACCTCCCACCAGTGCCGATATACAGCCATAATCGCACTGCTACTCGTGTAAAATTTCAAAAGCGAAATATAATAACTAAATACATTTTTTTTATTAAAATAATAAAATATAAAGGAAAAAAAACGATTTAATAATATTTATTAATATTTATATTAACAAATATATTACACAAAATTCAAAATATATATTTAGTCTCATTTTATGTTGTTAATGTAAAAAATACATCAATCAAAGTAAAAATATAAATATTTTTTATGTCTGAGAAATGCTGATGCCTTTGTAACATTATAATTGTTGTTATATATTTACAAGAATTGATCTCAAACTAAAGAGTGTATAAACTTATCAAAAAGAAACACAAAAAGAAGACAGCAACGGAACCACAGGCCACAAGGCCTACACAGAAAAAAAAATTAAAGAGTAACCCAAAGAACAAAACGGAAAAGCGAGAGAGAAAGATAAAGAAATAAATAGAGGGGAAAAGGTCTGGATGGAGAATAAAAGATGGCAGCAAAGCTCGACACTATGAAATGTGTGTAATGAAAACCAATCAGCTTTCAGCAGTGAGGAGATTAGCACAGTGGCAGTGGCGCTGGAGCCAATACTCCACCCTAATGAAATGTAATTGGAAACGGCCGAAAACTTCCCATTGTGAAGCACTGAAATATCCCTCATGTTTCCAAAGGTGGGGGGAAAAGAGGGAGAAGTTATCAGGGTCATCCGTGGCTAATACTAAGAAATGTGGCTTTATTTTGGACCGAAAGCAATCGGTTTCCACTGTGCTCAAAAATACTTACCAAAAATTGTCAAATGAAAAAGACCTTTACAAATGGTTAAACACTAAATTTTCACTTCAAACACAAATAAACACACAGGTCAAGGTAACCCCGGCTAAGATCTGTGAGAGGGCTGGCTGATGATTTCATGGATGCATTTGTACTGGATAAAGTTGTGTCTATTAAATGTTGTTTTTATTGTATCTTGAGTCTTTTGTGGGTGGTTTCTGGTACAGGTGGTGTGTGTGTGTGTGTGTGTGTGTGTGTGTGTGTGTGTGTGTGTGTGTGTGTGCGTGCGTGTGCGTGTGCGTGCGTGTGCGTGTGTGTGTGTGTGTGTCGCCAACCTGATTTCACCAAGTAGGACATGTTCCTCAATTAACATCTTTGTTCTTCCTTGAACAACATTCCAATCAGCCAATCAGAATTAAGGGATCCGTTTACCGTTTATGTTAACATGATTGTTATCCAACTATTATTCCCCTCTGATTTTGAGAAAATTTACAGTTATGATTGGGTTTAGGGGTAGGGAACAGGAATGGATTACATTTTTAAACTAAAATGATGCTCCAGGAGCAACACAGATGTTAATCCAGGATCGCATCGTACTTGGCAAAATCATGACGTACGTGCGTGCGTGTCTCATACCTAAATCCATGCTCTTAGATGTCTTGTTGGTGGTGTATTCTGGGACTTTCTGTCGTTGAGGGAATTGCTGGTTGGTGGAGTGGCTCACTTGAAAAACAGGCTCCATTTCAGGCCTAAAAGACAGATATCATTGTTATTTATGGCTCTGTATTCTCTGCTGAATTCATTTTGGTTGGTCAAATATATATAATATAAATCCTGTGAAGAAATACTATAATAAGCATAAAAAAGAGAGTACTACCGTCATGCAATTTATTTGCTCAAAACACAATGAAATAGTACATTTTTTATAATTATTAATTAAAATAGCTGTTTTTTATTTTAATACATTAAAAAAGTCATTTATTTTTGTGATGCAAGGCTAAATTGTTAGTACGCCAGTCATATAATCACAAATCATTTCAATGCGCTTAAATAAACAGCAGTTAATTGAATTATAAATGTCTTAATGTCACTGTGGCTTCTTTATACTCTTTTCTAAGTACTTATATTTTTGTTTACTTTTTCTATGTACTACAGAAATACTGGGTAAAGCAGTCAATATTTAACTGTTGTCTCATTTTTTATTTCAGTTTAATTATTCAGTACACAACAATTAATTTCTGTCCATACAGCATAGTTCTATGCGTGTGTGTGTGTGCACACTTGTTTATATATCCCGGTGGGGACTTGAATCTAAATGCACATATGTAGACTCATGGGGACTTTTGTCAAAAGTGAGGTACCCACAGGTAAACATGCTTATACACTGACCGAGCACTTTATTAGGCACACCTGTCCAGCTGCTTGTATACACAAATTTCTAATCAGCCAATCACATGGCAGCAACTCAATGCATTAAGGCAGGTAGACATGATCAAGAAGATCTGCTGCAGTTCAAACCGAGCGTCAGAATGGGGAAGGGGATTTAAGTGACTCTGAATGTGGCATGGTTGTTGGTGCCAAACGGGCTGATTTGAGTATTTCAGAAACTGCTGATCTACTGGCATTTTCACGCACAACCATCTCTAGAGTTTTACAGAGAATGGTCCGAAAAATGCCTTGTTGATGCCAGAGGAGAATGGCCAGACTGATTCAAGCTGACAGAAAGGCAACAGTAACTCAAATAACCACTCTTTACAACCAAGGTTTGCAGAAGAGCATCTCTGAACGCACAACACGTCCAACCTTGAGGCAGATGAGCTACAGCAGCAGAAGACCACACCGGCTGCCACTCCTGTCAGCTAAGAACAGGAAACTGAGGCTATAATTGGCAGAGGCTCACCAAAATTGGACAATAGAAGATTGAAAAAATGTTGCCTGGTCTGATGGGTTTCAATTTCTGCTGCGACATTCGGATGGTAGGATCAGAATTTGGCATCAACAACATGAAAGCATGGATCCATCCTGCCTTGTATCAACAGTTCAGGCTGGTGGTGGTAGTATAATGGTGTGGGGGATAATTTCTTGGCACACTTAGTACTAATTGAGCATCGTGTCAACACCACAGCCTACCTGAGTATTGCTGCTGACCATGTCCATCCCTTTATCCTTTATTCCGTTTCCTTGTCCTTGTACATGTGTAATGACAATAAAGTTGAATCTAATCTAATCTAATCTTATGACCACAGTGTACCCATCTTCTAATGGCTACTTCCAGCAAGATAACGCACCGTGTCATAAAATTGTGAATCATCTCAGGCTGGTTTCTTAAACATGACAATATGTTCACTGTACTCAACTGGCCTCCACAGTCACCCGATCTCAATCCAATAGAGCACCTTTGGGATGTGGTGGAACAGGAAATTCACATCATAGATGTGCTGCTGACAAATCTGCAGCAACTGCATGATGCTATCATATCAATATGGACCAAAATCTCTAAAGACTACTTCCAGTACCTTGTTGAATTTATGCCAAGAAGGATTAAGGCAGTTCTGAAAGCATAAGGTGGTCCAACCCGGTACTAGTAAGGTGTACCTAATAAAGTGGCCGGTGAGTGTAAATCAGATAAAATGACCTATTTTGACAATTTAAAATTGCAGATTGTTTCCTGTGAGGGTTGGGTTTAGTTCTAGGGTTGGGGTAGGTGGATAAATTATGCAGTTTATATAGTAAAAACAACATTACGTCTATGAGAGTCCCCACCAGGACATAGGAACAAGTGGATGTGTCTGTGAAAGAATATCTACAGTACATCTAAACGAATGAAACTGGGTATTTGAATAAACATTTGATGGTACAAACAGATAATGGCATAAATAATTATTCTGCATGGTTTGATTGTTTTTAAGTCTATGAAAGAGCACATGAGGATCAAAACACTCCATTATCTGATCTCAAATAGTACGCTCTCAAAGAAAACCTCTGATCTATGATTATTATCTCTTTGAGCTGTAGAACGAACCGATTTGGCTGGTGTCTGTGTGGAGGGTTTGTTTCCAGCAGGTCCAGATCAGAAGGTGGAGGAGGGAAATCATCTTCCCCATAGTCCTCCTCCAGCAGCTCCGGACGTCCATCATGAGATCTGTGTGGAGCTGTGTGGAAATAAACATTTTAGGGTAACATTAATAGAGCTGTTTTCCATCTCAGTCATTTTTAGACCTCACCATCCCCAATTCTTCTCTATTGTATTGAACAGAGACATGAGCATCTCAATTAGTCATAGTTTTTGAGGAACAAAATTCAGTATTGGGGAATCTCAATCCAGCCTAGTAGATCAATTGTCAATACTCTAGTTCAGGGCTTCTCAAAGTCCAAACTACAATCTGGATCTGGACCATGAGGGTATTCAATCCAGATCAGAATCCATTTCGCATTGCAAGACCATTTGTAAACAATTCAAATTATAGATTTTCTTCATTGATAAATGCATAAACCTTGTAAATCAACGTTTAGTTGTTTGTATTTTTGTAAAAAAATAAAAAAATACAGGGCAAAATAAGATCGAAGGCTAAATATTTGAATTTTTCCTGCATGACTCTGTTGTCATGACATCCAGTGATCATACAAGGCTTCACGTGATCGAGCAGGCTAATCGCGCACACACGTCTGCTTTAACTCATTGCAGCAAAGTGATTATTAGAATGGATGCCTATATTGGTCTCACGAAAAAGAAAAGCTGATAATCGACAGTTCAAAGTAGACAGACAGATACTGTAAGTATGCCTTTATTTAGCCACAATCCAGCACAATGCCATTCTGCCTTGAATGGAATGGAAAAATGAAACGCCACTATGAAGCAAAACACTGACATTTTGAAAAGCAGCATCAACAAAATACATATATAACAAAACTACAACACAACTGTTTCATTGTACACCTTTTGTATTTTTCACATTTTTTATTTGGAGAGGTGTCTGGATGCAGACCTGATGCAGTTGCAATCTGAGCTGCATGCAATGTTTTTTAATGTTTTTTAATGCCCACACCTAACCTCCACTGAGTGCATTGTGTCTGACATTGCAACTCGGACAGTCTCAGCTTGCATCATCGTGGCTGCATCCAGATACTATTGTTTTTTTGGCCTACGTTTTGTTGAGCTTTGTACAAAAATACACTTGGATTAGTGGTTTTGCCACATTTACATTGTATTTAATGTGTTTTATATAGTGTTTTAATGTGTTTTAAATAGTGTTGACTTGTGATGCATGTTATAGATCAGGGCTATTCAATTGGCGGCCAGTTGGCAGCTATTCAATTGGTGAGACAATTTGACCAAGACATCAAAAATAAATTCAGTTTAGTCGAAAAACGGACGCTATAGTGATAAAGTGACGTGTGTCTGTTCAATACAGCAGGAGCTGCAGTTAAAGGCTGCACAGAGCATGAGTCACCTGACATTAAGCTAGTGGTGCGAGCAGCTGAAAACATTTGCATACTTAATCCTAAAGGCTTCAACTCTGCGTTTCCGTTGCACGGAACCAAACTGCTGCAACTAAACAAAGTTATGCCACTTATGCGCTGATTCAACATTTTTTGAGCTATTTCAAACAAAAAATCCTCCATTATGATGAAGAAGACACCACGCTTGACCAAATTCACTTAGGTTAAATCATTTACCATGTGAGAAACACACACGCAAATAGTGTTGGGGAGCTTCTCGATAACCACACCGGCTTCTAATCAATGTTAGCAGCACTGTTCTGAAATATCTCCATTACTATTCCATTTTCTGCTCTATTGTGCCTGTTTCTTCCAGCATTTATTGTAAAGCAAATCTAGAGTGACTCCGTTGCATGAAATATTAATGCCAGCGCTGGCAAAAAAACATGCGATTAAAAAGTATATCTTGTTACAACTCTACAAAAATGACATTTGTGCGCAGAGTTTGGCACATTTCAGATTTGACCAAATTAAGTGAAGCGAGTGTGGAAGGTAATCTGAATTTAAAATGAGATGTGTGTGAATATCACATCCTTCTGTGTGCGACTAAAAGTACAGTCCCATGTTTTGATGGACAAGAGACGCTAATCAGTAAACAATGGTTTCCCAAAAAACATGGAAAAAGCCTTTTGTGTTTGGCATGGCAGCTCTCTGGAGAGCGCGAGGAAAGAATAGTGTGAATTTAAAACAGTTTGTTATCCGTTCTCGAGCGCTCGGCACAATTGCGGATATGCTAATAAGGCCCACTTAGAATCCATTTCATCAGCTTAATGATTTCAAGGTCAGGCCGCGTTGCATAAAAGCGGAAGGGAATGTAGCAAAAATATCGTCATTGGCTTTTTCATCCCTATTGATGAGATGGGCAGATTTCCAACTTGTAGAAGTCGAAAAAGCTAATGGAAAGCTATGCTGGCATGGAAAATGAGGTGGCGGAGAAAATGAACTCATTTTGTCCTCTTATAGGAAGGCAAAGCTCTCTTCATGTGGTGTTGATGATGAACGCATGCTTTCTTTTGTTGAGCGCTGATCAATTTCATTTGTCTCTTAACCGAGAGAGAATCACGATGAAAGCACTTAACATTTTACAAAAGCAATTACTTTGTATCATTTGGTGTGCATTTAAAAATGCAGTCAACAAGTATGGGTTCATTCACACAGAATGTGTTTGGTGACCGTCGATGAAATGGAAGAAGTAAATGATGCTATTAGATATTAAAACTTGATTGGAATAGCATAGCAACATTTCAGTGTGTGTGACGAACAACCGCATAAATAAAAAAATTAATTATTAAAAATAAATTAATAAATAAATAAATTTGATAACCATGTGACATTAATTGTATGTGTGAACTTTGTATATAGAAACAGTTTGGGGACCATGATTCTGCATTTTAAACATTAAAATAGATTCACAGGGAAAACCTGTTTATGTCTACTAAGAATGGAGATGTCACTTGCTGTCATGTTCGCTTCGGACATTAAAAGGCAAATCCTCTGCAAAAATGGAGAGCAGACATGAACAAATGGAAGGACAGAGTAAGGAATGCTTTGAGGGATGCTGGGAAACCATCTATAAGAGAACAAAAACGAGAGGAAAAATACACCGAAAGACTGTGCGTGGAAGAACCGTATATGTGATGTAATCTCTCTCTCTCTCTCTCTGAACACGATGAGGAGTGATACAGCACAAGAACAGTTAACTTTAAAAATAAACCATACTGAACCACAAACCAAATATAATAAAGCTGCATCAATGCATATTTCTCGCCAGCCATGTGTAAACTATGGCAAGCAGAGTTTATTTATTTATATTTTTATTTATATCATGAGATGGCGGTGCACAAGAACAGTTGGAACTAGTATATGCAGGTGCGCTACGCCAGTGTATATTTCTAAATAAATGACAATACTGCTATGGTGTATGTCTGCATTTTATGTATTTATTATTGTTTTTAGTTATTTATTTATTGTTAATAATCAAATGTTATTGGCTGTACTGTAAGTAATGTATTGTACATTGCAATAATAATAATAATAATAATATAACAACAACTACAACAACATCAATAATAACAACAACAACAACAACAACAACAATAACAATAATAATAACAATAATCATAATAATAACAATACTAATAATAAGAAAAAAATACCAATAATAATAATAATAATAATAATAATAATAATAATAATAATAATAAACATGAAAGAAATGTTTAATAATAACCTGAAGTTTCTGTTACTGCATCAAAACTTAGATAAAGGAATCAGATCTTCAGGGGTTTGAAGTGATATGATGAATAGGAGTTATCCTGGTACTCCACACTAACTGGACGTATACCGTTTATACACATTTGAGAAAAATAAAATCACAATAACTTTAGACTTTTAATACTGACACTGAAAAATGTGATCACCTTAGAACTGAGCAGCTTTTGTTGTCAATCTTTAAGTAAACCAAAAATATATAATAAAATGTTCACAATCCAAATGAAAAAAATCATATTAATTTGAATGTAAAAAAATATGGACTTATATGGTTTTTCGTCTCAAGGTCTCATTTCATTCAAGAAATTAATGTTTGCTGCCAACCAGAATGTCCTGTAGGTGACTACTTATAAGCAGATCATAAAAGAAGATTTTAAGCTGAAACTGTGGTCCTTGTTGGTTCCTAAAATGTACCGTAAGTCCACAACAACCCCTTTGAGAGTCAAAAATGAATACCTGTCTGTTCAAGATGGCTGTTTCTTGCACAAAACTGATGGTTTCACGTATCATCAGGAGCAAAGAGAACTGGCCATATACTCTAGAGCAGTGTTTCCCAACCCTGTTCCTGAAGGCACACCAACAGTACACATTTTTAAACTCTCCCTAATCAAACACACCTGAATAAACTAATCAAAACATTAGAAAAGACTCCAAAACCTGAAGTTAATGGGTCAGATAAGGGAGACATCCAAAATATGTTGGGAAACACTGCTGTAGAGTAGATGGAACGTTCTTTAGTCCGGAAGTTGCTGAGACTTTTATTTCAGTATGTTGATGTACTTACAAAGGAAACAGAATATTGAGTAAGGGCATGTATTAAACCAAAATTCATTTAACCCATTTCCACTAATTAATTTAATTGGTTATGCCTGTATTTTTGACTCTCAAAGTGCCAGTAACCCTTGACTTCCATTTTAGAAATCATCAAGGGCAGCCAAAATAATCAATGTCCTACTGTACTAGAGAGAGAGAGAGAAGGAGCCTCTAGTAATGTATTTAATCACTGTACTTGTGTACTTACCAGGAGCAGACTCGTTCACTGTGGATGGTGGTACAGAATTGTTGGTGTTGATGCTGTTCGGATGGTGATGATGACGGCGAAGAACAGGAGAGTCGTTTCTGTTGGTACTTTGACTGGCTTCATGATTTTCCTTGAAGAGAGTGAACATTTGTAGAGAATTGATGTTTAGATCATTAACAATGACAAAAAGCCACACAACAAAGACAGTGATGAGACTAAATGTCTTAAGAACAACATTTTTAAAGCACAGAGATCGACTTTGGTTAAATGGGCCAAGCAGTCTCCGAGTCAACAATTGGAAAATTTGACATGCAGGATAAAAAAATAAATAAATAGATGCATAATGAATTTACACAAACAACTGAATTATTTCATGATTTACTTTTGAAATCAACCTTTTTCTACACCTGCATGCCTTACTTGAAACTTCACTCAAGTGTATTTAAATATGATACGTCAAGGCTTGTGAAAAACATTTTGTGTGTACTAGTTTTGGTGGTTTACTTAATGCAACAATGCAACACAAAGGAAACATAACATAAGGTAAAGTATCGTATCAACATAACGCAACATAATGCAAAATAACACAACATATCATATCAACATATTGCAACGTAAAGTATCGTATCAACATAATGCAACGTAAAGTATTGCATCAACATAATGCAACATCACATAATGTAACATTACTTAACGCAGCATAACAATGTAAAGTATCGTATCAACATAATGCAACGTAAAGTATTGCATCAACATAATGCAACATTACTTAACGCAGCATAGCATAACGTAATGTATTGTATCAACATATCGTATCAACATAACACAAAATAGAGTAACATATTGCATCAACATAATCCAACATAACATACTGCATCAACATAATGCAACACAACGTAACATCATATCAACGTTACGCAAATAACGTAACATATCGTGTATATCATTTCGACAACTCAACTGGAGAACTAAACACACCACATATAAGGACATTTGTATAATGACATGCAGGGCTTGAAATTGCGACCGTTTTGGTCGTATATGCGCCCGAAATTTTATCTATGCGACCTCAAAATATATTTGGGAGCATTTGTGCGAGTGCATAAAATTGTTGCGTGCAGGTTTTCACTGCAAAATGTTCACCGCATGCGCGGATTTAGGCCACATTCACGGAGAATGCATCTTTGCTTGAAACGCAGCGCTCAGGAACAGTTTAAAACTGTTGCCATGTCTACTTAATGCAGTAAATAAAGACTGCAATGCTTGCCCCGTCTTTGTGCTCTTTTTATTGGACCACTGCGCTAGAACTGATCGCGAATGGATTGGTCAAAATCAGCTGTCAATCACTCAGTCAACGCCATCTGCCTTCAGATGACAGGAGAGCTAAAACCGCTAAAATGTAAAGCGCTGAAGATGAGAATGACAACAACACGGTCAGATTTTGTTTTAGAAATCACCTAAAGCTACAAATAATGGCACATCTGATTACTGATCGTGGTGAATGTTAATCCACAATCTACATTTGTCGAAGAGTGGATAAAAGACTTCCATTGGCTTCAAGTCTGCTATGAAAATAACTAAAGCATTCCCTGTAAAGTCTGTGGGACAGAATTTTCAGGTAACTGTTTGCCACATCTACACATTTTAAGCACGAGACGTTCTGTTTAATCCTTTATTTAATCGCCAGATGCTGTCAGCCGTGCAGCTATAAGTTAACACCATGTACACTATCGCAAAATGGTTTGCATTGACTAAGATTAAACTAATATTGCAGCTCATGAAAAGACTGGTATTGCTATTAAAATTACGTATACAAATATTAAGGTTTATGTCAAAAGCATCTGTGCAATATCAGACATCACCCGTGAGAACACAGCACGTTAACAGATTCATTCATGTCAAGTAGTGCGTGCAGGGCCGGTAAGCGGTCCGTCCGTGTATCTTTTGGTCGCTCAATTATGTTATAAAAATGTATTTTCCTGTGACAACAGGATTTCGTTGAGACATATTTTCTTCACGCAAGCATATATATTTTTTGCTTGTTAGTTTTGATTAGTGTTAATTAATGCAATAAATTATAACAAATGCAATAAATCTGTTTATATAAAACTTAGCAACGGTGCTCATAATTGGTGGGTGAGACAAAATTTTGACTAGTGCGCCTACATTTTAAAAGTTAGGAGCACCAGTGCTACCAAGCAAAAAGGTTAATTTCAAGCCCTGGCATGGGTACGATGTAGGTTTTACAACCTTAAGGTAGTTTATAAGAACATGTCCTGTGCACTTATAATTAAAAAAGCTTAAGGATCATACTAAATAGGGTCTTTTGACATTCAAACTTCACCACACTTTCTTTGAGGGTTGTGTTTAGGGGTAGAGTTAGGATAAAGCAATATAATAAGCTGTTTTACAGCATGAAATACATTACACCAACATATTATGTTACACCAATGTATTATGCTCAACTCTGAAATCTGGACTTTACTAAAACTTCTATGTTAAGCAGCTTTGACACAATATACATTATAAAAGCACTATTTAAATAAACTTGAATTGAATTGAATTAAATAAACCACCAAAACAAGTATGTGTGTACTTCCTTCAGAAAAAAACAAAGAAAAAATATGCTGAAACCAAATATAAAATGAAAAATAAAGGATAAAAGCAACTATATGACACATTTAGAAATATTCATAAGCCCAAAGGCTATCCCGTCAGACACTACACTAGTTGAGAGGCATTCGGAAAAGGTGTCAATATGAAGACACGAGGCCACAGAATGAAGCGTCCTGATGGATTCTTCACAGATGACAAAGGAGCTACAGCTGTCAGCGTCTGGGTGAGTAACACAAAGGAGGAATACCACAGACTTTATACTGTTATACGAAACACATGCTGCACACCGCAAAAAAAAAAAAAAATAGCTCAGACTGACTGGATGGACATGAAAGGTATTAGGATATCACCATATCAAAGTGTGCTTAAATGCATTCACAATGTACCATTCCACACGGCGGGGGAAAAAAACCAGATGAAAGCTCTGTTCTTTTGTTGCGACGTTAAGCCTCAGTTGGAGGACAGTCATTAGCGCGGATGATGGCTCTTTACATGCGGAAACGTCCTTCTTGTCATCTGCCTCCTGCTCGCTGTCTTTCCAAACGCACAGGAATCATCAATGGACCAAAAGCCTGATTCTCAGGCTCTATTTCTCCTCAGAGATTATGTTCCTCATGAAAAAATGACTCCAAAACCCCCTTCGCCAAGACGAAACCCCACCATTTTTTTTTTCTTCGGTCTTTCACTATGATCATTGCATTGACAATGGTTAGTGTGTTGGATGAAAAAGCTGGCAAGAAAATATCAAAAGATATTTGAAAAATGATGGGATAGCGGCTGCTAGAATCCAGACGGAAGGAAAAAAAAAAAAAAGGAGAGTCAATTTAAACTGTCGATATTATTGATTTACGCGTTCACCTCCCAGACTTCAAGCAATGCACCGTCCTTATTAGAGGGGCTTGTTAAGACAAGGATCACTATTGGTATTGTGCACACTGATCTGAACAAACCTGTGAGCACAAGTACTAATCTTTGGTGCAATGCATTAATAAATGTTATAACAACAAACATTAATGATATCTCAAATCTTGTGGCTTGTTGAGAATATCTGTAAGATGATAAAATGCAATTATCAATAATAATAATAATAATAATATATGAATAAACACCCTGCGAACCCATATAAACATATTGTTATTAGTAGCAACCACATACCTTAGCAGATAATTCCTTGGCAACCACATAGAAATGTGCTTAATAAATGAATATTATTGATACTAGTCCATGTTTCTACAGTAATTTTATAATAATTATATTAATAATAGTACAATTAATACTAGATAAAATTTGTATTTTATAAATTTATATCGTAGTTCCCTTTTTTATATTATATTTTATGTATTTGGATGTAAATAAATAAAGAGATCTGAATCATGATTTGAGTGCATCGTTACACCCCTAATCCATTCTTAATGAGTACGAGTACAAGTATACAAACATATTATAAGACCTAACATCTGATCCATCCTTAATAGCAAGTTAACTATTCTACAACGCTGCACTACAAAAACTGACTTAAACCAATGCTATATCACAAAAATGAGTAACTTTTTGACATAGTGGCTAATTCGTATTAATTTGTACGATCTCATTGGTACATTTCAGTATGATTTGCTTATCCCCAAATGAGGAGTTGGGTTTATTGTTATTTGTATGTTTCGTACAAAATAAGTTGTATGAATAAGCCACTTTTCATAACGCAAAGCAACATAATGTAACGTATCAACATAACACAACATAACATAACATAACAGATCGTATTAACATAACACAACATAATATCGCAATGTAACAATGTAATGTAACAATGTATCGTATCAACATAATGCAACATAATATAATGTATTGTATCAACATAATACAACAACATAACGTAACAACTTAACGTATCGTAACAATGTATCGTATCACATATAAGGACATTTGTTTTCATACAAAAAAGTTGTATGAATTGTATGAATTAACCAGTTTTCATAATGCAAAGCAACGTAAAGTATATTAACATAACGCAGCATAACATATTGTATCCACATAATGCAACATTACATAACGTATCATATTAACATAACGCAACATAACAATGCCATGTAACATAACTAAACGTACCATAATGTAAAGTACCATAACTTAATGTAGCGTAACTTAACATAACGTAACACAATGTAACATAACGTAACAACAATGTATCGTATTAAGATAACACCACAAAGTAACGTAATACATCAACATAATGCAACATAATGCAATGCATCATATCAACATAACACAACATAACGTATTGTATTACATAACGCAAAGTTACAAAATAACGTAACACTTCATCAACATAATGCAACAATGTAATTATCATAACAACAACTCAACACAACACATATAAGGACATTTGTTTTCATACAAAATAAGTTGAATGAATTTGTATAACTTAACCACTTTTCATAATGCGAAGCAACGTAACGCAACATAACATAGTACAGTATTAACATAACGCAACATAACATAACGTATTGTATTAACATAACGCAACATTACAACGCCATGTAACGTAACGTAACGTAGCGTAACAATGTAACATAACGTAACAATGTAACAATGTATCGTATCAACATAATGCAACATAACAATGTATCGTATTACATAACGCAAAGTTACAAAGTAA
Source organism: Danio tinwini (assembly GCA_903798205.1). Classification (NCBI taxonomy): domain Eukaryota; kingdom Metazoa; phylum Chordata; class Actinopteri; order Cypriniformes; family Danionidae; genus Danio; species Danio tinwini. The sequence goes on from CAIGQZ010033037.1 coordinate 2,073,353, forward strand.
CGTATCACTTCATCAACATAATGCAACAATGTAATTATCGTATCAACAACTCAACACAACACATAAGGACATTTGTTTTCATACTAAATAAGTTGAATGAATTTGTATTAATTAACCACTTTTCATAATGCAAAGCAACATAACGTATTGTATCAACATAACGCAACATGACATAACATTGTATTTACATAACGCAACATAACATACCAACGTATTGTATTACCATAACGCAACATTACAACGCCATGTAACATAACGTAACGTAATGTAATGTAGCGTAACACAATGTAACATAACGTAACAACGTAACATAACAATGTATCCTATCAACATAATGCAACATAACAATGTATCATATTAACATAACGCAACAAAGTAACGTAATGCATCAACATAATGAAACAATGTATCATATTAAGATAATGCAACAAAGTAGCGTAACACGTCAACATAATGCAACATAACGCAATGCATCATATCAACAACACAACATAACGTATCGTATTAACATAACGCAAAGTTACAAAGTAACATAACACTTCATCAACATAACGCAACAATGCAATTATCGTATTAACAACTCCACACATATAAGGACATTTGTTTTCATACAAAATGAGTTGTATAAATTTATATAAATTAACCACTTTTCTGACAAACGTATAATAGATACGTTTCCTAGTGAGATTATTTAAACACTTTAACTTTGTGAGAATGAGTTTAAAAATATCTTTGAATGCAAATCTATCTGTAATCATAAAACAAAAAAAATACAGAAATCTGTAAGATGAATTCCTAAAAGCTTTTAAAACTCACGTACAAATGAATACCCTTAAATAACTACACGTTAGATGTGAGGCAGAGTCTGATTTCTACATGCATCAGTTAACATGTATGTATCAATCATTAAAATTTCACACCCAGATTTCAGACCCTCTTTGACGTCTTCAAAGCTGCACGTCTTAATCAGAGGACAATCACAAGGGAGCTTGAGTCTACAATTAAAGACAAAGAAGCAACAAAACAGCATGTGGAACAAGAGGCTAAAGTCGCTGCGTCTCCACCCTCACACACACACACACACACAGTGAGGGTGAGCTGAGGTCAGGGCCCTTCAGGGTAGCCCCGGGCAGCCTTTCATTAAAATACAAAATTTGCCTTTTATTCAGGGAACCCACAGTGTAATCTGATTAACTAAAGGAGATCCAGGGAGGTAACGGGATTAGACATCAGTCTGGGCGGAGAGGAAACAGGAAGGAGAACAACACGGAGGAAGGAGGAACAAAGATGGTGGTTTCACATGACATCACTGTATTCTGAAGATGAAACGATAGATTTTATTTATTTTTTTGAAGATTTGATGGATTTGTCACTGACAAATTTCTCTCGCCAGACCACTATTGCATCTCTTCTTGGGCATATCTGTTAAAGTGCTGCTAACTTGAAGTTTAAAGCAAGTGCATGAAGAATAGTTAAAAGCTGTTTTCTGTGCTCACAGTGCAAACACCGAGAATGTTGATTTTAAATGAATAAATATGATTTATATTTAATTGTATTATAAAGTTGTATAGATGTTAAGTGAACATGAATAGTTGAGAAAGAAATTAAACATGAATTAGAATATTGGATTATGTCTTAAAGTGACCCTATACTCTATAGTGACCCTATAGTGATTCTCACAGAAATCAGTCATTTGGTCAAAGAAATTTTTAACATGTGACATTTTCTTTCTTTCCATCCTTCCTTTATTCATTTCTTCTTTCTTTTTCATTCTTTACTTCCCTCTTACCTTCCTTCATTCCCTCATTCAGTCTTTCTTTCTGGAAAGGGATGGATGGATGGATGGATGGATGGATGGATGGATGGATGGATGGA
>CAIGQZ010033037.1:2091403-2108327 GCA_903798205.1 Danio tinwini
GGTATATACAAGTGCATAAGTACATAGTGTATAAGTGCATATTGTATAGTGTGTAATTTGGAATATATATGTGCATAAGTACATAGTGTAAAAGTGCATATAGTGTGCCATTTGGTATATAGAAATGCATAAGTACATAGTGTATAAGTGCATAGTGTATGTCATTTGGGATATATAAGTGCACAAATATATAGTGTATAAGTGCACAGAGTATAGTGAGCCATTTGGGATATATAAGTGGACAAGTATATAGTGTATACGTGCAAAGTGTATAGTGTGCCATTTAGGACATATGTACCTTCTCCTCTTTTTCATTATTATTATTATTATTTATTATTTAATTTCTTCTTTCCTCATTTAATCCTCCCTGTATATCACAAATTACATAAAAAAATGAATGAATAAATAAAAATAATATGATAAAAACGAAATTAGGTGAAACGGTGGCTCAGTGGTTAGAACTGTTGCCTTACGGCAAGCAGGCCGCTGTTTCAAGTCCAGGCTGGATCAGTTGGCATTTCTGTGTGGAGTTTGCATGTTCTCTGGTTTCCCCCACAGTCCAAACGCATGCGCTATAGGTGAATTAAACAAAACAAACTAAATTGGCCGTAGTGTATGAGTGTGCATGTGAGAGTGTATGGGTTTTTCCCAGTTGCAGCTGGAAGAGCATCCACTGGTTAAAACATATGCTGGATAAGTGGGCGGTTCATTCCAACTGGAAAATGAATGAATAAAAACTAAAAACATTATAGATAAAAAAAAATGGCAGAAACAAAATCAATCAGAATAAAGCACTTTTAATTCCTCTATAATAAAACAAGGAATTCATAAATATTTCCAGTGTCTTTTTTAAAAACAAATCTAAGATCTATCTATATGTTACAATTAGTATTTCAAATAAAATATAAAATATAAAAAATATATATTATAAATCCAATATAAAATATCTAATAACATTTCTAAATTAAGGTTACAGCATTAAAGCTTCTTTTAGTCTGATTTGTGAACGAATTATTCTTTTGAACCTGCTATTTTTCAACCACTGTTTTCAGGATGGGAAAAACAATCACATTAAATAACACTATAGTTAAGTTAGTAGCATGGCAACGTTTAGCTAGATACTCCTAACATTAAAGCCCTATAGGGTGATTTAAAAACATTTATGCAGTGTATCCCCACTGTTAAATGTTTAATGCACCCCACCATGCATTGAGATACAATTACAGATGCATATGATTAGTGTGAAAGGGCCGGGCCGGGCCGGAATGAATTGGATTAAGGCTTGCAGCTGTGGTTTCCTAAATAAAACTCTGCTGAGGAGGAACAAAAGAGATTAGCAGCTAAAAGCCACTGGAGCCGCTAAAGACTCCTGAGAGTCTGTGTCACGGCTGATGATCCTGACCCCTGGGTGGGTCACTGACCACAGACCACCGATGCTGACCTGAGAGCCTCTCACAAACACTTGTGCCCGTCTATTGAGAAAATAAACTCATGCATATACAAGCAGACACAACCCAAGACGGCTTTTTTAAAGCTGAAGGACAGCATCCCATGAAGAGTACCAAAGATAACCCATGACATATTTGTCTTAACTTATAGTAAGTAGGCCACATGGAATCTGCGCAGACAGAAATCCACAGATTTCCGCAGATTTTTGGCCCATCATTGAGTCTATTTATTTGTGTGTGTACATTTATATTTATTCAGTTTTTTTTATTAATTTCTAGATTAAAGACCTATCTTTTTAGCAAAGCATACACTCAGTGCATTACATAGCGGTATGACGCATGATGTGCCACACACACGATTTTGCTTCTTGTTTATATACACTATGAACAGCAGCTACGCTAATTATTCTCCTTATTCTGTATTTCCACCTGGGGGTACTCATCTCGAGGCCCTCAGACTATGCAGTGCCACTGATGCGATCCAAGACCAGCGACGAGACGATCCCAAGGTTTCTGGACCAGGCCGTATCCTGAGCTGCTGCTGTGGTAGTCATGATGGAGAGCATAAGACTGATTCCTGTGATGCTCCAAGGACAGACGTGTCTTCGCGGAGGTCCAGCTACTGCGCCTAGACTGCAGCTCTGCACAAGACGTTTGGCCATAGGAGAAATGGTCGTGCCCAACTGAGCCTGGTTTCTCTCGAGGTTTTTTAAATTCTTCACTTTCGCCAATTGGTGAAGTTTTATGAAGTTAAATATTTAACGCGTTAAAAAAAAATTAACGCATTTATCGCAGTTGCAGTTTTTTTTTTATTTCCTGTTGTGGTCGACGTGTGTTCAGGGCCGGCGCGCCCATAGAGGCGATCCTTTCATCCGCGACACTCACCCCTCCTCCCTCCCGGTCCTCCTTATCCGCAAACCAGTAAGTTTCTATTTCACTTTCGGGTGGCGTGATCACTGTTTGCCTACAGCGCCAGTTCAGCTTGCTCCAGCCCTGCGTGTGTTTAATGTGCAAAGAAAAATGGATAAAGGAGAATATGGATCCATGTAAATGTACTTCGTGAAAGCGCCAGATGATGTCGGAAGCTGTCAAAGACAGCCCATTCCTCTCTAAGTTGACTCCAAGCGCCCTCAAATGTATCAATAAGTTTGACATGTTTTCACACTACACGCAACTTTTGTAAAGCGTCTGCTTCACGTTGATGTGTCAGAATCCTTGATTGAGAAATAAAGCCATACTTTAGAACGCTTAGTTTAAGCAAATTTGATTCGATCATGCGTGTTGATGATCTGAAGGGAGTGCGCTGTTCTCTCTCTCTCTCTCTGTCTGTGTGTGTGTGTGTGTGTGTGTGTGTGTGTGTGTGTGTGTGTGTGTGTGTGTGTGTGTTGTCCCCGATAATGAGACTGGCCTGTCTTAGCAGCTGGTTAAATCGTCACCTTACAATTATAAGGTTCTGTCTGACATTTTTGTCAAAATTGAGTTATTGACATATTCTTATTAAATGACAACTTATTTACATTATGGGATGTTTTTTTAAGTTGTTTAGATTTTAAGACATTTTATAAAAAAAAAAAAAAAAATGTTACACACATACTGTTTGCTATGGAATGCAAAAACTTTGAAGCTCAATATCTCAAAATCATTCAGAACGCAGACAGAACCTTATAATTCCAAGGTGACGAAATGTTAAGGAGGACAAAGCTAAATTGTTTCTACTTTATAATTAATGTTCTCAACTTGCAATACAACTTTACAATGAATACAATTGTTTGTATTCAATACTTTATTATTATAATTTTCAATTTCTATATTTGCAATGCCTGTATTTTGGATTTTTTTTTTTTCGTGATTAATCATGATTAATAAATATATATATGAACACACACACACACACACACACAATTTGTATCCCACAGACTTGGGAATCTAGAAAATAAATATTGAAATCTGTCATTGTAAGGTATAATCGCATCTCCTAAATGAATGCAGCTCTTTCGCAAGTGCGGTGAACACTGAAGGCGCCGATAATGATGACGATGATCCTTACTGCAGAAATTTCGCTTCACTTTTAAGAAATGTATTTAAAAAAAAAAAAAAACTTCCTCACAAAAAATATTGCAATGATTATAGGAATTTAGGACTTGCTGCCATGATTTAATGGTCCCGTGAAGTGCTTCGAAATGTGCCTTTTTACTCAATGTTTAACAGAATCTCAACCAAAACATGCAAACAGGGCGGGGCGTGTAGTAGCTCCTCCCCTTTAAAAATAGCCAATAGCGGTTTGGTTTTATCTGCCAGTGAGAGTGGTTAAGCTAAAGTGCATCACATGAATAGCAAATGATGCATATTTAAGGGGCGGGGCATGTCAGATACAATAAAGCATTTGATTGGTCAGAAGATATGATAATAAAATTAACTATGAGGTGACGTCAAAAAAAAGTTGATTCATTCAGTCAGAAGTGACAATCTTTCAAATTTTAGATGTTTATTTTGTCTTAACGCAACGTTTGTGACTGTTTTGGAGGACGCTAGCTGATAGATTTCCTTAAGATATCTTCATCGATATCATCGATATAGATAACACTGATACCAACATCTAGAAAGCTTTATTTTAATTTCACAGGATCTTTAAAAGCCTTAACTCACAAAAAAAGTGATTTACAGCTTTTTTTAAGCCTAGCGAAAACCCTGTAAATATTGTGCATTAAAAATCCTATTCATTTTATATCCCATCTTCAGAGTAAACGGTAGAAAAGCAACAAAGTGGGAGCGAGAGATAAGAGTAAACAGCTGAAGTCAAATGAAGAGCTCAGCCTCTGGAAATGTCTATTTTGTGAGATGGGGTCCTGTGATGCAGCTCGCTCTGGGAGCCCACTTCTCAGCGGAGTGCTGATAGGGGCCAGAGACGCAGCTCCACCTGTGAGCTCAGTCTTGATTACAGTGCAGATAGGGAACAGTAGACGCGCTCTTATCTGCACACAGACACAACACCTGCTGCCTGACTGGACTGATTGAGGACAGCAGAGGAGCATTCGTATCTCGCAGACGCTTCACCTATAATAACAGATACAGCAGAATCCAAAACAAGATGACAAACCTTAACACGCTACAAAAAGAGCCTTTTTTAAGCCACTGCGGGGGGAATAACAAAGCGCACATAGTACTGTATATTACCAGTGTTGGGCTTGTTGCTTTAAAAGTGTAAATAGTTATAGTTACTTCTCACAAATAGTAACTGAGTTACATAATTATAAAAGTAACTAATTACCAGGGAAAGTAACTATTGCATTACTTTAAAAAATCTACTTTGTCAATTGACTATTAAATTAATATAAAACATTGAGCACTAATCTACACTAATGTTGTTGTGGGACAATTTGAGAGACAACAACAGCATGCCCTCAACTATATATCTAGATATTATTTTGTTTAATTCTGTCTGAGTAATGTGTTTGCAGTGGAGAAAAATCAAGTTTTATTTGCTTTGACATCATGGCTTCATGTCCTCCTTTGGTAGCAGAGCTCACATTATTACCTGTGTAGCCACTAATTTTGTGGCGGCATGTGACGACGTGAGGTGCTTCAATAGATTAGAATTACTCTTTTTTTTTTTTTCTTCTTTTTTTTTCTGGACATAAGTCGCACAATACATAAACATTCTTGCCTTTCACCTCAACAAAGCAAATGTAGTGCTTATATTTCCAGTTTGCAAACGCTACCTTTGAACTTGTTGGATTTGCCATCGTTCTGACTTCTGGTCATTGGTGTGTGCAACTGTGTGTGTGTATGTGTGAAAATCCACACTACTGTACATCTGATGGAAATGATGGAAATGTACTCTAAGCCAGAGGTGGGCAAACTACGGCCCGCGGGCCAAATGCAGCCCGCTGAACACTTTTATTCGGCCCGTGAGGGAGTTTTTAAAATGCTGCTTCTGAGTAACGGTTTGGTTTCAGAATTAGTAAATTAATGATGCAATACAAGTGAACATGGTACAGTTAGTGCAACCAGTAGAATTAGAACACACTCTCTGATAGGGCTGTGCAATTAATCGAAATCGAATTGCAACCGCAAGAGGCTGCGATATGGCATATATATTATTTACCTTCCCCCGCTCAGAGCAAATGCAAGAGTCTGTGTGTGACGGCCGTCTGTGTGTGACAGCCTTACTAGCCAATCGAACTTTCAACCATTTGTATATCTTTGTATATCTTGTACACTTTGTATATCTTTCAACAATTGAAATGTCCCCACCAATAATTTAATGCCCTTAAAATAATTGCACTGTCAATATTGACCTAGACATGTTAACCTAGAAAGGCTGTGCCTTTCCCTGCTGTCATGTGAGCAGCGCCAAAACAGCGCAGGTGAATTTCCTGTGCAAGAATGAGGTGTGTGAGGTCTGTGACACACACAGGTGAGGATGGCGGCAGCAAAAAAAATGACATAAAGAGCTTTTTTCAACGAAAAGTGTAAGTCACATAAACTCAAGTTCACTACTGAATGAGTCCATCATGATAATGTCGTTAATGCTTGTGTTTTCCCCGCTTAAACGCACAGTTTCTGTCGTTATAGCAGGTTGATAAATCTACAATAACTATTAAAGAAATCTGTTTTGTGTTAATGTGACATGATTCTGTCCGATATTACATGTTCCATGCATACTGCCACTATAAATAAAAGTTATTTTTTGAAGGATTTGACATGTGGCCCCTCATTCCTTCACTTGGTTTAAAAACCTTCAGGTCTAAAAAGTTTGCCCACCACTGCTCTAAGCCAATCATCACATTCTCACTTAAGCCTGGTTTATACTCGTCGCGTCCACTAGTTCGCTTGTGTGTGCATGGCGAATGTGACGTCATCGCTGTGTTTGCGGAGGTTCGCTTTGGGTGTGCGGGACATGGTTTCGGCTGGCGGAATGCATGTTTTTTTTGAGACTCAAGTGAACAGTTTGTGCGACGCTGCGTTTGATTTGAGTTGATTGTGAATCACTTTGAAGAGATTTTGTCTGAAACAAGTACGCCTGTACAGAGACCTTTATGATCCGTGATCACAGAGATAAACAGATGATCAATAAATCTTGGATAGAAATTGCAACAGCTGTGGGAAAGGAGAAAAGGTTTTGTTAAAAAATTTGGAAAAACCTGAGGGATAAGTTTGTTAAAGCCAAAAGAGGTCATGGCAAAAGTGGAGACCCAGGTACACAATTACAGAAATATGTTTTTCCACCATTCATAGATTTACACTGGTGTATATATTACAATTTTGAATTTAAAACAATTTAATAGCTACAAAATTAAGGAACAGATTATTTCTTTGATAACTGAAAAGGAATATTAAACCTATCGATGCCCTGTTTTTCTAGGCTTTATTGGTGATAATGGTCAGGAATGTTGGACCATTATTGCCTTTTTAGCATAAGAAGAGGACAAAAACTAGCCAGACTGTATTGTGTGAACTGTGGAGCGGGCTAAATCTAAAAAAAACATCTGTATTTTTAGTAAGTGTACTTTTTTTTTCTTTTATTCTTGCCATAAAAATATATATATATATTTGTAGAGCAACCCATGTTCTGATGTCATTAATATTTTATTAAACTTTAATAGGTAAAACTGTCTTTCTTGAATGGTTATAAAAATCCTAATAATCATTAAAATAATTTATAAAATTAATAAAATATATAATTTGTTTAAAAATATTGAATGATATTAATGATTTGACGTAGTTTCGGAATCTTTCTACTTCTCTGTTTATCTATCTGATTTTACAGTCAGTTTCTGTTGACCGCCCCTGTTGTTTTAAAGAATATCACAACGGTGAACGCGGCAAGTATAAAAGCCTTGTCTGTTTATCGAGGTGTGCAAGCAGTCAGCGGAGGTGTGCGAGCAGTCAGCGGAGGTGCGCGATGCGGCGCCAGGCGAAAGTATAAATCCAGCTTTACACCACGTCCACAGATACACCAGTCATTATCACTGGTTGGTTACTTGTCCTGCTTCAGCCCCGAGCAAACACCTACAGACAGACTACAGACAGACTAAAAATGTAAACAATAGAAAAAATGAAAATGGAAAATAATGAAACAATTTTGGAAAATGTGATTTTTTATCAATATTTTCAAACCAAAAGTAAAATGTCAAATTAATTTAGAAAAATATACAGACATCTAAAGAAATTACAAAAGTTTTTGGGGTTTTTTTTGCGTTGTAAAGGTTGACGGTGTGAGAAAAAGAAATAAAAAACTTATACAGGTTTTAAGTGGGTTTCATGATCGCTGTTCTCAGATGAAAAGATGTTAGCGCTGACTCTGGTTGCTCTTTACCTTGTTTGCAGCACCGCCATGGATGATGGACTTGATAAAGATGCCCAGGTCTTCTCCGGTCTCTCGGGACTTATTACCCTTCAGACTGACCCCCAGACCAGCTGAGCCCGAATCATTCAGAGGAACTTCAAACATCAGCTGCTCTCGGCCGTCTTCAGACACCAGTGGACCTGACACCTCGCCTTTCTGCAAATAACACACACAAACACACACACACACACACACACACACACACACACACACACTTAGATCAGAATCTATTGACTTTCAAAAGCATGTGAATTTTGGCATTTCCTCTGAACACAACTGTAAGAGCATTACTTATTATTTAGGGCATTGTTTTTTAAGGAAAAGAGTTGAAATTATTATTTAGTCTTTTTATTTCACTTCTGCTAAACTTTTTTTTTTCTTCAAATAAATTTAGAGTTTTGAATACTGAACTAAAATAACTAAAATACAGGTGATGCAGAGGTGCAGTAGGTAATGCTGTCGCCTCACAGCAAGAAGGTCGCTGGTTCGAGCCTCGGCTGGATCAGTTGGCGTTTCTGTGTGGAGTTTGCATGTTCTCCCTGCGTTCGTGTGGGTTTCCTCAGGGTGCGCCGGTTTCACAGTCCAAAGACATGCGGTACAGGTGAATTGGGTAGGCTAAATTGTCCGTAGTGTATAAGTGTGAATGAGTGTGTGTGGATGTTTCCCAGAGATGGGTTGCGGCTGGAAGGGCATCCGCTGCATAAAAACGTGGTGGACAAGTTGGCAGTTCATTCCGCTGTGGCGGCCCCGGATTGATGGAGGGACTAAGCCGAAAAGAAAATCAATGAATGGATAAATAAATAAATAAACTAAAATACTTCAATAAGATACAGGGAGGAAGAGTGCTTTTTTCCACTGTTCACCAAGACCTTTCTACTTTAAAATCTCAGTTAATTCAGTGAGTTTCTTTGTTAACGGTTGTGAAAGTTACTAGGAATTTCTGACTAAAAGTAGCTATTTGTGAGATATAAATAGGTTTGTGATTTGTGGGTTACTTCTTATTAATTGTCTTTTATAGGAATAATTCAGGCAAAAATGTAAATTACCCCTCATTTGTTCACCATCAACCAATCCTCATTGTCTATGACTTCTTTCTGTCTGATGAACACAGTCGGCGGAGTAGGTTTTAAATTTTATCCAGGCTTCTCCATGCTCTATTATTTCATTTAACTTCATTTTATTTATTTACTTCTAAAGCACAAATAAACACAATAGTTGACCACTGTGCTGCACAATGGAATAGAAGAATATCGAATAGCTCAAAATAAGCATAATAATAAATAAAAACACTGCAAAAAAAAGTTTTAATAAAAGTAGTATGTATAATAAGCAAGTGTAAAAAAAAAAAAAAGCAAAAAAAAAAGTGTGTGTGTGTGTGTCACGGTCACACAAGGAAGACAAGGATGGTTATCTTTAGATAATGCAGAGAGATGAAGCAGGTAAGTGGTGTTGAAGAGCGAGAGCGATCTCACAAATAGTTCACAAGATAAACATGAGCTCTGCGTCTGAAACCGCAAACTTCCATACTATATAGTATGATAAAACCATTATGCGAGCCGAGTAGTATGTCCGAATTCATAGAATTCGAAAATCAGTATGCGAGAAGTACCGGGATGACTTACTACTTCAGGCGTGATTCTGAAGTACGCATTCCATGCACGCTGCTCTATCCCATGATGCCTCGTGAGAGAATTCATAAATGGGAATGAACTACGCAACTGACACAGGTAGGTCACGTGACCATGACAAAATGGCGGATGTAGTACGACCGAATTCCATTCATACTTCTCACATTCATACTGTAAAGAACGTACTTTTTTAACGGCCGAGTAGTACGTTTAAATTCAAATGCACTACCTACTGAGTAGTAGGCGGTTTCGGACGACCACCAGAATAGCTTAGTCACTTCCCTTATTTGTTGCATATGCATCCATAGGTGAAGAGAGGCATCCACGGAAGAAGGGGAGAGGGAGAGAAGGTGAAGTGAACCATAGGAGGTGAGTATTTAAGGTGTGCAGTGATTTCGGGTGGAGGTGCAAGGAATCAGTACTCCAGTGATCGATAACAGGTGTTGTGAGAGGTGGATGGAGAGAAAGAATGGTGATTGGAGCAGCAGGAACAAGCCAGGCATGTGACAGTGAGTATGTTTACATGGACACCAATAATTCGATTTTAATACGATTAAAACAATACTCTGATTAAGAGTCTACCGTGTAAACAGCGATTGATTTAATCCGATAAAGGTCATAATTGAACTAAGCAGAAATCAAATAAAGATATGTGGAGTATGCCGATTTTAGTCGTCATCATCAGTAGATCGCTCATATGTCAGCTCATAGACAGATCTGCTGATCGACGCAGCTTTGAAAGGCCACCGTGTCCATGTATCTGTGTTTACACTCTGTGAATAGTGTTGAAGAATGGTGAATTGATGACCTTCACAGCCAATGACAGCCATTTCTGTAGAGCACAGAAAACAATGGCCAATCGGTGGTGTTTAAGAACACGCTCAAATGTTAGCAAGAAAAGGACGTTTTTAAAACTTCAGTATCGATTGGTACCAAACTCAATACTTTTGACAACCCTACTTTACTGTATAATGTTATACAGTATAATACTACCACAAACTTGTCAAAGTGTCTTATGTCACGTGTCATACATAATATATGTCAGTCATGCAAAACATGCATTCCGCTACTTCCTGAAGTCAGTCACTGAAGTTTATCATTTCATAATCTGAAATATTTTAGTTACAAAAACACATGGATCTGCATCATGTATTAACCACCTGACGGAGTATGAGTTTAATGACGGATTTATGCATTTAAAAAAAGTCCATATCCAACACCATAATATAGACTGAAAGAGCCAGAATAAATTTAAAACTACCCTGACTGTGTTTGTCTGACATAAAAAAAATCATATACACCTTATATACATATACACTACCTGAGAAATGTCTTGTCGTCGATCCCAGTTGTAAGAGCAACAAATAATAACTTAACTTCTCGTTGATCATTTGAAAAAGTGGCAGAAGGTGAACTGTTAAACTGCATCCCAATCATCACAAATACTGCACAAGACCTACTGGAACCAGCATGGACCCAAGATTCTCACAGAAATCAGTCAAGTTTGGGAAAAATCATGGTTTGGGGTTACATTCAGTATGGGGGTGTGTGAGAGATCTGCAGAGTAGATGGCAACGTCAACAGCCTGAGGTATCAAGACATTTGTGCTGCCCATTACATTACAAACCACAGGAGAGGGCAAATTCTTCAGCAGGATAGTGCTCCTTCTCATACTTCAGCCTCCACATCAAAAGTTCCTGAAAGCTAAGAAGGTCAAGGTGCTCTAGGATAGGCCAGCCCAGTCACCAAACATGAACATTATTGAGCATGTCTGGGGTAAGATGAAGGAGGAGGAGGAGGCATTGAAGATGTATTCAAAGAATCTTGATGAACTCTGGGAGTCCTGCAAGAACGCTTTCTTTGCCATTCCAGATGACTTTATTAATAAGTGATTTGAGTCATTGCAGAGATGTATGGATGCAGTCCTCCAAGCTCATGGGAGTCACACAATATTAATTCTTTTTCCACTGCACCATGACTTTATATTCTATACTGGACATTATTTCTGTTAAGTGACAAGATGTTTGCCTAAGCAAAGTCAAACCTTACTGTCTTATTTAAATAATTAAAAATCAAGGCATGATCATATTTTATTTTGGTAAAATAAGCGTAATCTAGAGGCCTTTGACTTTCATATAAGTCACTTTTGATACCACATGATCAACTAGAAGTCAAGTTGTTATTATTTGTTGTTGCTAAAACTTGACTTTTGTCAGGTAGTGAATATATAGATTTCCTTATATACATAAGGATGGCTTGAGGGTGAGTAAATTATAGTGTAATTTTCATTCCTTCAGTATTGGAAGGATGAACTGTGAGAAGAATAGCACCTCATTGTACACAATTTTAATTAAAACACTGATTGTTTTTGGCTTAATTAATGTTACTCCCATAATCTTCACACAGCATCATTAGCTGTCAGAGAGGTGGGTTATCATTTCATTTTTCTCCACAATATTGCATCAATCATACATGGCTAGAGAAGCTAAAGTAAAACACAATAGCTAAGCGCGACTGACATCCTTCAGGAAACCACATTAAACAACGGCATTAGCCTGTTGCTAAGCTACTGTGAAAATGGGCCAGGGGGAAAAATGAACAAAAACGACTTTGTAGAAGCTCAAAGTTGGGCAAAAAGCATTAAGTAAAAGCTAATGATGAAAAATAAAGAGGAGCGATGGGGCAGAGCTTCAAGTAGTCCTTTTAGCGTGTCCTTTTACTGATGATAATGTGTCGTACATGGCCTGAGGCGGACCACAAATCAGAGTTTTAGCACACAATAAAGGCCTGTTTGTGAGTGAGGTCAAATTTTGGTCCCGGCGAGGATATCAGATTGTCCTGAGATGCCGCTCCGGTGGTCCTATCAACACTTGAGCCCAGACTGCACATGAAGACCTCCTGAGGGCACATACACACTCATATGCTCTCATACACACTGTATGATGGACTGTTTTAACTAAAACACATGAGTAACTAGAGTTGAATGCAAAAACGCCATTGACAATGGACAGACGGATCAGTGTTGGGAATAAGTGGAAGGATGTAAAACATTATCGGCTCAACACACACACACACACACACACACACACACACACACACACACACACACAGACACACACACACACACACACACACACACACACACACACACACACACACACACACACACTCTATTAATGATTATAACTGGTTACAGCAACAGAATTAGTAACAAATATATATTAATGACAATGGTATTATTAGTACTGATAGTATTGACTTAAAATTTACTTCCACTTTAAAGAAAACTGTCTAAAATTTTATTTGAATTAATAAAAAAATAAAATTTATTATAATAATATAAATAACAACAACAACAACAACAACAATAATAATAATAATAATAATAATAATAATAATAAGTAATATTATCATCAGTAATATTATTGTTATTAATATTAATATTGATATTCATAATAATAATAATGATGGAAAAACTATTATTATTATTATTATTATTATTATTATTATTATTATTATTATTATTATTATCATAATAATAGTAATGATAACACTAATCTGAATTATTATTATTATTATTAATACGTGTTGCTGAGAAATATTAGAAAACAACACTTAATATGCAGGACATGTTAATAATATCCATATGCATTATTATTATTATTATTATTATTATTATTATTATTATTATTATTATTATTATTATTATTAATATTATGAGTTACTAACATCAGCAGTTATGAGTATAAATAATTACATTATAATTTATAATTAAATATATAACATTCATAATATGCATTGAAACATGTTAATAATATAATATAAATATCATTAATTATATTAATATGTTATCAATACTAACACGAATAGCATTTTCTTCAGCAAGATTCATAATAACAAATTTACAGTCAAATGAAAACACACAATGACCACTAATAATTTAATTTATAAAAGTTTTAATACTTAATAAAATAGGTAGCATATAATCTTAATTTGTTTAAACATTTAACACTGATTTAATATTTTATTTATTTATTAATTTATTATTAGTAGTATTATTAGTATTATTATTACAAACTGTTTCTAACTTCACTAATTGAGAAATATTAATAATTACCACTTAACACACATAATGTGCATTAATAATCATATAAATTAATACATGTTAATTATTCAATTCATATATTATTATTATTGTTGTTGTTGTTGTTGTTATTATTATTATTGTTGTTATTATTATTATACAATGTGTCACTAACATCAACAGTTATAAACAATATTAGTAATATTAATTTGTGCCACTAATTATAATATTACATGATTTCATCAATAATAACAAATAATGTAATAAATAATTTAGCAATAGATGCATATAAAAAAATCTAAAATGAACACTAATGATTTAATTTGTTTAATCTTTATCATACAATGCTAATTAATTTTAGCATTAATTATTGATTAAATATTGAAATGTTAATGAACTATTTAAGTGTTAAAAACAAAAATAATTAGCACTAACAAAAGCTGACTAATGCATATTAACGTCACAAATTATTATATTATCAGTATCAAATCAGTCTTATTTTAAACCATCAATAAGACATATTAAAACAAGCATTACCAAAACATCACTAAAAGAATCCAGAGCTACAAAACTGTCCATATTTGTGCAAAACCCCTCAGCTTCACACATCATGTTTGAAAGAAAGTCTTTGTGTCATTTACACAACAATAATCCATGGGAAATGTGTTTTGATGCCCCTGGCTGCAAGTCAATGCACCTTAACCCAGATACTGAACTAAATTAGAATTGATGTCAGAAGGCCATCTGTTATACACGAAAGCATCTACACTTTTCATATTACTTGCAGCATTAAACAACAACGAAAAAAAAAAGTCCATTGGTTTTGGGAAAAAAGTGGCCATGACCCAAATAAGAAATATAATTAAATAGGTCATGACAAAGCAGAACACACATCCTGCGTGTGGGAAGAGGAATTATTATGAAGAGCATCTCAAGGACGGGTAAATGCTCCACCAGTCCAGAGCATGACCTGACTTCCTCTGAACACATTCAGTGCAATGTGCCGTCTGACCCTCCATCCTCGGCATCATACTCTGACAGCTCAAACACCACTGCACTATGAATACGGCTTTAAATCGTTCAATTAGTTCTTATTGCAGGGCTATTTTCGAAGGTGCTGTAAATTTCAGTTTCAAGCTTGAGTTTCATTAATGATTGTGTTGGTTTTTATTTTGTGAACATAGGTGGAGCAGCTCTGCACAGTTTAGTTCCAACCCTAATTAAACACGCCTGATCAAACTGAATGGCTTGTTTGAAACCTACAGGTAAGTGTGTTGAAGCAGGATTGGAACTAAGTTGTGCAGGGCTGCGGCCCCCCAGGAACTCAGTTTGACAGCCCTGCCTTACAGGATAGTATCCATTTCATGTACATTTAAATACCACGCTGATAGTAAGCCATTCAGGTACTTTTTGTCTATTATTTAATGAATATTAATAATTCAAACATGCTTGCCTTACATAATGCAGATGCATAGCAGTAGACATATTGAGAGGCATGGAATGAGAGTATCGATCATGTAAAATACTACAAAAATCACTAGATATAATCATTTTATCATTCTATTAAATGCAGTTTTAGTAGAGCATGCTGGAAAAATGTAAAAGGATGTCTAGTGGGCATAAAAAAGTACTACAATTTAATTTGATGTTTGGCTGATTCATTGCTACTGGCTAGCAGGTATAATTAATATGTTGCAGAAGACATTAATTCCACCTACTGCATTCATTTAATCTCACGCTACATGACAAATTGACAGCGGTTTCAGTCGGCTTAGCTTTAATGCAATGGTCATATTTAGACATGTATAGTTTGTCAAAGCAAGCTCATTAATATACATTTGCAAAACAGACACTTGTGTGTGTCTGATAAAGGGAAATTAATTCCGACACAACAAATCGTATGCATTTCAAATGCTTCCCGAGAAAAAAGAAAAAAGAACAACAAGAAAAAAAGATATATCGTATATATGAATGTTCTCTGTAAAATAAAATAAAAAAAAATAATATAAAATATATCTGTACCTAAAGATTTTATCTCTAAAATAAAATATAATAAAATTATTTATTTGTGCACGTAAAACTTTTATCTCTAAAACGAATCAAAAAATTTAATGGATTACAAATTTTTACATATTAACAACGTAAAATTGTAGTTTTAGGAAATATTTAATTTTCCTTTTTTGTTATAATTTAAATTTCTGAAATAATATTAAATATTTATGTAAATAAAGACTTTATCTCTAAAATAAAATTAAATAAGTGCGTGCATAAAGCTTTTATCTGTAAAATAAAATACAATAAAATGTATTATGTATGTCAAACTTTTATCTCTAAAAAAGAAAACAAAAAAGAAAAGAAATTTCTAAATAAAATTAAATCAAATAATTCTTACAACTCAACAACATGAAATTTTATTTTTAGGAAACCTTTATTTTTATAAAGTAACTATAGTAACTATAAGTAATTATAACTTAAATTTATCTATAAAATATGTATGCGCTTTTACCTCTAAAATAAAATACAAAAAACAAATTTTGTGCACGTAAAACTTTAAACTCTAGAACAATACAAAACAATTAATTCAAAATAAAAAAAAATTAATTAATTCCTACATTGTAATAACATACATTTTTACTTTTAAAACTTTTACATTTTAAAAGTTAAAAATTAATTTTTAGGAAATCTTTATTTTTCTTTTTTTTATAATTTAAATTTCTCTGCAAAAATAAAATACAATAAAATATAATATAAAATATTTATGTACCCAAAGATTTTATCTCTACAATAAAATACAATGAAATAACTGATTAACTTTTATCTCTTAAACAAAACTAAAAAATTAAAGACAATTTAAAATAAAATAAAATTGTATTTATTTTATTTTAATAAAATCAAATAAAATGCAATTAATTCTTACAATTTAACAACATAAGATTGTATTTTTAGGAAATATTTTCTATATTTTTTAATATGGAAGGAGTCTTTTCATTAAAAATAGGCGGAGTCGTCATAAAAGATGAGGGGTCTTCATAAAAGAGGTGGAGTCTTTATAAAAATGAGGTAGAGTCTTCATAAAAAGGAGGAGAGTTCATAAAAGAGGAGTCTATGTAAAAGAGGAGTCTACATAAATTTTTACATATTAAAATATTTTCCATAAAATTTTTAGAAAATTTTTCTTTTTTGTTACAATTTAAATTTCTCTGTAAAATAAAATAAAAATATTTGTGTAAATAAAGATTTTATCTCTAGAATAAAATAAAATATTTATATACATATAGCTTTTATCTCTAAAATAGAAAATTAATTATTTTTGTACATAAAAGTCTAAATCAAAACAAATCAAATCAAAACAAAACAAAACCAAACCAAACCAAACCAAACCAAACCAAACCAAACCAAACCAAACCAAACCAAA
>CAIGQZ010033037.1:2108337-2119296 GCA_903798205.1 Danio tinwini
AACAAAACAAAACAAAACAAAACAAAACAAAACAAAACAAAACAAAACAAAACAAAAACTAAACTAAACTAAACAATCTTACAGTTTAACAACGTCAGACAGTATTTTTAGGAAGACTATACTCGATTTTTACGACGGCATAAACTGCTACTAAACTTTGATTTAAAAACACTTGATTTAATCATCCAAATGTTTCCACTTTCCATCCACAACCATTTTTATGACTAGATTCTGTGATATATACACTTTCCCCTCATCTACAAAAAATAATAACAATAATTTCAGCTGATTAATGTTCAAAATCAGACCAGACTACTCTGGTCCAGTTATAAACCAGCTTAGCACCATCTGATCATTTTATTAGGATTTTTGCAGTAGAGCCAGACATTTTGACGACATGTGTGTACATATATACAGGATATTCAGTCACCAACATATCAGCACAGAGATTCAATCCCAAAGGACTCGGGTCAGAAAAACAAGGCTTTAATTCTGTCAACAATCCCTAAACACAAGTCACGCTGACTGCTCCATCTCTAAACAGACGCCGCTAGCCGCTAACAGGATGGACATTTATGGTGTCATGCTGGAGTCCAGAAGATTATATAAGATGCTTTATTTTTGCTAATGGCTAATCATTAGCCAAATCTGCCTTTGGGAATTAAGACGGTATATTTCATGCAGACAGTGGGTGGTTAAAGAAACTGATGAATACTGTATGAAGGTGGGTGTTTATGGAGGGTATTTCAGGTTTGGATGCATGCATTTGGAATTAAATAGAAACACACACACACGCACACACGCGCGCGCGAACACACACTCATATCCTCTAAAAGGCAGATGGTGAAATCTACTCAACACTGTCATTATATCTTTTCATACTCTTCCATTTTCTGAAAAAAAGATATATTTCTCCCGAGTGTGTCATTTTTTTCCTTTTGCCTGCCGTCGCATTTCTGCCATAATTTACCCTGGCTAAGCAGTGGCACAGCTAACCCACTTTGAATTTGAATAGGGTGGAAAAATGGAGGAGGTTTTTCTCTGAATAGATACTGCAGAGCTCTTTATGATGCTTTTTTGAGCCTAACAAGAATTAATGATCCAATAATAGTCAGAGTCAATGACACACAGCTGCTCTTCTTCAAGACGTCTATCTGAGACAGCAAACATTAAACAAAATACTTCATCAATGTTTATATAACAAAAACTCTGATCTCTGATTATAAAAAGAGTATATATATATATATATTAGGGCTGTCAATATTAGCGCGTTAACGCACGTGATTAATTTGAAATATTTAACGCGTTAAAAAAAATTAACGCATTTATCGCAGTTGCAGTTTTTTTTATTATTTCCTGTTGTGGTCGACGTGTGGTCAGGGCCTGGCACGCCCATAGAGGCGACCTCCTCACTTTCATCCGCGACACCCACCCCCTTTCGGGTTGATGGCGGCGTGATCACTGTTTGCCTACAGCGCCAGTTCAGCTTGCTCCGGTCCTGCGTGTTTAATGTGCAAAGAAATATGGATAAAGGAGAATATGGATCCATGTAAATGTACTCAGTGAAAGCGCCAGATGATGTCACAAGCTGTCAAGACATCCCATTCCTCTCTAAGTTGACTCCAAGCGCCCTCAACACTACACGCAACTTTTTGTAAAGCGTCTATATATATATATAAATAATTATTAGCCCCCCTGAATTATTAGCCCCTCTGTTTATTTTTCCCCCAGTTTTACTAACTCATCTCCAATAACTGATTTATTTTATCTTTGCCATGATGACAGTAAATAATATTTTACTATATATTTTTCAAGGCACTTCTATACAGCACATATATGTGTGTAAATAGCAAATATATTATTATTTATGGATATTTATTAATATTGTTGAGATTAAGATTGCAATTGAGAATAATGTTATTATCAAATTGTTATTAACAATGAAGACAGATAGATAAATAGATAGATAGCTCAATTGGAAAAATTGCATAATATTTCTGATAACTAATGTGAAAAACAAAATTACAAATTGTATTCTCAAACTACAATTATCAAATGAGGTTAAACAAATAAATAAAATTGAATTAATAATAAAAATGAATAAATAAAATTAAATAATGAAAAATTAATAAATAAATAACTTAATTAACTAACTAATTAAATAATGAAAAACAATTAAATATTGTATTCTCTAACGGCAACGATCAAGTAAAGTGAAATAAATAAATAAATAAATAACATTGAATAAATAATAAAAAATGCATAAATAAAATTAAATAATAAAAAATTTATAAATAAATAAATAATTAATTAACTAATTAAATAATGAAAAACAATTAAATATTGTATTCTCAAACGACAATGAACAATAAAGTTAAATACATCAATAAGTAAATAAATAAATAAAGTTAAATAATGAAAAGTGAATAAATAAATAAATACATTCATTAATAAATGTAATAATAAAATAATAAAAAGCAATAATAATACATATTGTATTCTCAAACTACAATAAAGTTAAATAAATAAATAAATACAATTAAATAAATAATGAAAAATAAATGAATAAATAAATAAATGAAAAACTTTTGCATTCTCAACTTATAATGAAAAATGAAGTTAAATAAATCAATTTAGTGAATACTTTTTATTTTAATTAACTGCAAATGATTTCAGATAACAAAAATTTATTCAAAAATTTTAACTGGAAAAAACTATTCAAACTGGAAGACATGCAAACTGGGAGAAATAAAATCAAATAAAATAAAATCAAACAGATTTAACAGAGCCTTAGAGCATTTCACAAAAGACGGAATAATACTTTTTTCTAGTATAAGCATTTGCAAAACCTGCTGTGCCACATTCTGCACAATTTTGCCAATTTTTATTCTAAGGAGCTGCATTAACACTCAAGGCGAAGCTCAGACTAAAAAAAATTGGCCTTTCAACATAAAAATATTTAATAAATAAAATAAAACTTCTAGCCTGATATGTATTCTCAGATATCAAAAACCTAATTGAGGAAGTAATGCATGGAAAAAATGACTGTCACTAAGAGCGATTACAAAATACTTGGCGTCCCATGCATAACAGACATATACATTGTAAGTGAGCCGTCTAAGCCCAAAGCCTTTGATAAGCAGACACTGCAATGCAAATGAACTGAAGATAGACAGAGACACAATGAAGGGATGTGCTTCATCTTCCTGTGATGAGTGTTTAGATTTGAACATAGGTCTGATGTTTGGAAGACAAACAGAGGTGCTCTGAAAGGGATCAGTAATAAACACACATTCAACATCTGGCAGAGGAGGTGGACCAAGACTTCCTGTTAAACTGCTGAGTCGTGTGCACAACTTCCTGTCACAAGCTGATTTAACACATTCAGTGGAAAGGAGAAGACTGATGGGCTTTTATTGGGTTGTCTGGATGATTAGTAGCAATACATGCATGTTAGTTTATTTGTTTGTTTGGTTGTTTAAAAAGCAAATGCTTCAACTATAGCATTTAATATTCCTTCCGATCTTTTTAAGGTGCAACTCTGATTGGGGGAATTTTCTGCACACCACCAATGTAGTTTTATCCAAAAGACATGTGTTATGGGTGAATTGGATGAACTAAATTGGCTGTAGTGTATGATTGTGTGTGTCAATGAGTGTTTATGGGTGTTTCCCAGTACTGGGTTGCGGCTGAAAGGGTATCTGCTGCGTAAAACATATGCCGGAATAGTTGGCGGTTCATTTCGCTGTGGCGACCTCTGAAATAGAGACTAAGTCGAAGGAAAATGAATGAATGAACATTCGAATTGCCCTTCCCCCAGCAAATTGTCAGTCTATCGTCATCGATGATTGGCTCCTGTACTACAAGGCGAGGCTTCATTCGCCATATTGACATTTACACTTTTCCCACATTCAAAACCACACGAGTGACATGTCTTGTGTATTTTACGGTCTTTGCTCTGAACAATATAAATACCCCTATTGTTGTACTTTGTTCTTACCAGCTCTCTGGGCAAAAACTCCTCTTGTCTTCCAACTATCAAGGACACGGTCTCTCCCAATTTGGTGCTTCTCAGCATAGCCACCAGCTCCTCTTGCGTTCTTCCAGTGATGTCCACTCCATTTACCTAGAGTAAAAGAGAAATCCTTTCATTTCAACCTTCAAATTAGCAGAGCCATATCCCAATGTCTCAGATATGTGTGATAAATGTAAACTTTCACCATGTAATCGTAGTCATACGTTTATATTTTGTCCTAAGTTGCTAAATTTTTGGATTACTTTCTTTAAAATGGTTTCTGATATTCTGGGGGTCAAGTTAGCTGTTTGCCCTTTATTCGTGATCTTTGGTGTTCCCTCTCAGTGTCAACCTTTAAACCGGAAACACGCTGACATTGTGGCTTTTGCATCTCTTCTCGCTAGGCGGAGAATACTGTTGTCTTGGACCTCCCCACAACACCCCTCTATTTCATTGTGGCTCAAAGTCTTCTTTTTAAAACTTGAAAAAATTAAATACAATATCAGAGGTAGGGGAGAACAGTTTTTTGAAAAATGGCAACAATTTATTGCATTCTTCAAGCACTTAAAAACCTTAGATGGGGATTGAGTGAAGGTATATGTGTATGTATGTATGTATGTATGTATGTATGTACTGTATATGGTTTGTTATTATAATTGTTTCTCTGTATTTGTATTTATTTTATTTATTTATTTATTATTATTTTGTTTATTTTATTTATTTATTTTCAGATGTTGTTTGTTTTATTCAGGGATTGTTTTGTGGGTTGTTATAAAATGTAAAATGCTATTTGCAAGAATAAAAATTCCATGACAAAAAAAAAAATTAGCAGAGCCATATTCCCATTTACACTGTGCCAAGATTCAACACGTGTCATGATTAATACTGTCTCTCGGCCAGATGCAAATGTAACAGACAGTACGGCTGTGAGATATTGGAAAAATCTGACATTGCAATATATTTAGTATTTTTTTTTTGGTTAAAGACTTTTTTTTATTTTATAATATTTAATATTAATTATAATTTTTTTTTTCGTCTAGAATATAAGCAGTTTAATTTTTTTTTTAAAACCATTTCAAGGTCAATATTATTAGCCCCCTTAAGCAATATTTTTATCAGATTGTCTACAGAACAAACCATCGTTATACAATCATGGGCCTCATTACCCTAACTTGCCAAATTAACCTACACTCACCGGCCACTTTATTAGGTACACCTGTCCAATTGCTCAACGCAAATTTCTAATCAGCCAATCACATGG
Organism: Danio tinwini; assembly: GCA_903798205.1. Classification (NCBI taxonomy): domain Eukaryota; kingdom Metazoa; phylum Chordata; class Actinopteri; order Cypriniformes; family Danionidae; genus Danio; species Danio tinwini. Next base: position 2,113,614 of record CAIGQZ010033037.1, read on the forward strand.
CAGCAATGCATTTAGGTATGTAGACATGGTCAAGACAATCTGCTGCAGATCAAACCGAGCATCAGAATGGGGAAGAAAGGTGATTTAAGTGACTTTGAAGTGGCATGGTTGTTGATGTTAGACGAGCTGGTCTGAGTATTTTAGAAACTGCTGATCCACAGGGATTTTCACTCACAACCATCTATAGGGTTTACAGAGATTGATCCGAAAAAGAGAAAATATCCAGTGAGAGGCAGTTCTGTGGGCGCAAATGTCTTGTTGATGCCAGAGGAGAATGGCCAGACTGGTTCCAGCTGATAGAAAGGCAACAGTAACTCAAATAACCACTTGTTGTTACCGAGGTATGCAGAAGAGCATCTCTGAACGCACAACATGTCCAAACTTAAGGCGGATGGGCTACAGCAGCAGAAGACCACACCGGGTGCCACTGCTGTCAGCTAAGAACAGGAAACTGAGGCTACAATTCGCACAGGCTCACCAAAATTGGACAATAGAAGATTGGGAAAACGTTGCCTGGTCTGATGAGTCTCGATTTCTGCTGCAACATTCGGATGGTAGGATCGGAATTTGGCGTCAACAAAATGAAAGCATGGATCCACTTGTATCAACGGTTCAGGCTGGTGGTGGTGGTGTAATGGTGTGGGGGATATTTTCTTGGCACACTTTGGGCCCATTAGCACCAATTGAGCATCAAGTCAACGCCACAGCCTACCCGAGTAAGGTCCATCCCTCCAGCAGGATAACGCCCTATGTCATAAAGCGTGAATCATCTTAGACTGGTTTCTTGAACATGAAAAGGAGTTCACTGTACTCAAATGGCCTCCACAGTCACCAGATCTCAATCTAATAGAGCACCTTTGGGATGTGGTGGAACAGGAGATTTGTATCATGGATGTGCAGCAGGCAAATCTGCAGCAACTGCGTGATGCTATCATGTCAATATGGACCAAAATATCTGAGAAATATTTCCAGTACCTTGTTGAATCAAGAAGAATTAAGGCTAAAGGGGGTCCAACCCGGTATTAGTAATGTGTAGCTAATAAAGTGGCCAGTGAGTGCAGTTAAGCCGATAAATGTCATTTTAAGCTGAATACTAGTATCCTGAAAAATACCTAGTACAATATTACATACTGTCATCATTGCAAAGATAAAAGAATTAAGTTATTAAAACTATTATGTTTAGAAATGTGCTGAAAAAAATTGTATACAATGATCCTTGGCTGTTCTAGAGTTAAAGCTATGCCTTTTTAAATCGCATGACTGGCATAGGAATAGCATCATTTAATGTCTTATAAATAAGCTGTGATTTTGCATTTCTCTGGTGATGGAAGCATGTAATACCTCCAGGATTCGGTCCCCAGACTTGAGCCGGCCGTCTTTCACAGCAGCTCCGCGGGGCAAGATGCTCTTGACCATAATGGGTCCTGGACCATGAAGGGAAGAGTCTCTGGTTACCACAGTGAAACCGAGGCCCTCCGTACCTGCAGACAGAGGAAGGCCAGAAACATTCAACATGCATTTAATGCCCCAGTGAAGCAGACAAATGGATTCTGAGGATTTCACTAAATTGCTGTATGCTCAGATGTGAGGAAAACAAAGGCCAAACAGGCGTTCAAGCATATTTTATAGTATTGTATGATGTAAAATAATATTATTTAAAGTTTCCAGTAATAGAAACAGTGTGTTTGATCTATTCCCACACCTATGCTTATTGTTGTATTAAATAAAACAATGTTGTTTTACAATGCTGAAAATTTACATAAATTATGTTTTTCTCTATAGTTAAATTAAATTAAAGGTGCTGTATGTAAGTTGTTGACTCTTCTAAAGCATAAAAATACCATATGTTTGCAGATATTTAAGAAACATTCTGAACATTCTTGTTTATCTGAAAAACAATGCTGAAGTCAGATATTCTGCTTTGAAAATGTTCGCTACATGTCGGAACACATGTCTTTGTTTTGGTCATTTAACCTGCCCAATGCCAGTTTAACCAATTATATTTCAGCACCCCCGGTTGCCTTGGTGGAAAACCACATATTTCATTTATTCAGTCAGAAAGGCTCTCAAAGTATGCGTCCGTGACTGAAAATGCGACCTCAGGTGGACAGAAGTAGCCTCCAAAATGAGGAGATAAAACGCAGATTCAGAAGTTACATGAGGTGGTTATTAATTAGCAAATAATATAAATATAACAAACGTAAATATAAGATGATGGGTTTAAATCAGCCTGAAAACAGCTTTTAGGCTCCATAGTAAGGCACGCTCCAGTTGATGTCGTCAATCTGGCAACCTGCACTTGTATGCGTTTTAAAACAGGAGTGCAATACCTAGTTCAACCATTGGGTGTCAAACTTATATACCGCACCTTTATCCCTCTACAGCATGGTGTTGCCACATGGCAACATGATATTTATGTTCATTTCTTTGCCACTGTTTCTTAAAGACCAACATTGATTTTTTGATTTTTTTTTTTGTTGGAAAGCGAAGACCTTAGTGTAGCCAATGATGTGCTTTGGTTAAGTCACATGACATGCAGTGTTTTTCTGTAGCGTGATTTCTGACAGACTGACGTTTATTGTGAGTAGTTGCTGAATGCAAATGTAAACGTCAACAAAAACAAAGGACCAAATTATGTCAGATCCTTAAAAAAAAATCTGAGACATCACCTCCAGTTAGTTATGATGACATTCACAACTCAATTTTTTTTTTTTATCAAATTAGTTTTTTGTTAATCGATCAAATGTATGTGTTGCCAAATGGCAACACTGTGCAATAGTGCAACGTGCAATATTGCAATAGCTTAGCTAGCTAGCAAGGTCAGCTTTAAACTTTTAAGTTGTATCAATAACAACATGAATGCTAGTAATATAATGTTGATTAGTCATTTGGTAACTATAATTACTATAACTATAATTACTATAACTATAATTTGCATTATGGATAAAATCTAGTTTTAATGGTAATACTTTGAATAGATATAAATACAGGGAGCAGTGTATTAGTAGCACCACTATGTATATGGTAAGTGAAAGAATAAAAGGACAGAACTGGCTCTTCTTGCAGATGAAAGTGAGGATGAGATTTTAGTGATCATGAGAATGATGCAGATTGGACATTTGATAAGAGCAGTGATGGAGACAGTTCAAGTAAGTTAGCTCTGAGGCAGATAAGACAGACGTAGCACAGTATAGTATATACTATAATATATAAACATTGTTAGCTAGTAGCTACATTATTCTGATGCATGTGAATATATTAGACGTGTTATTTATTTGTTATAATATTTACTGGAGAAAATATGTCTACATATGTTGTATACATGATCATACAATATTATGTTTGTTTTCAATAATATTCAGCAAAAAAGAATGGAATAAGTGAAAGCTGTTGGAATATGAGTTGTTGGAAAGTGTGTATAAGGTGTCATTTATGAGTTCTGTGTTAAAGCTTATAATACTGCAACACCAATTAAATCAAAACAAACAGCAACATTGTTAATTATAAGGAAAGTTCTACATTTAAAATGTCTAAGTTACAGCCACTGTTGGACGTTGTTGCCATATGGCAACATATCATATTGTACCTTAAAAAATAATTTTTTCCAAAAATTTTTTACAGCACTTCAAGTTAAGCCATTTTAAGAAAAGAAAAACTGTCAAATATATTTTTTTATAGATCTATCATAATGCGTGCAGTAGAGGGTTGAATGTAAAATGTTGCTGTACATAAATTTCTATAAAATTTAATTAAATAAGAAACAAAGATTATTTTTTCCAGTGTTCTTCAGTTTAAAACATTTAAACATGCATTTAAATATTTAAGCCTTGTCAAAAATAACATCAATGAAAGTTCTTTTTACATTAAAAAACAAAACAAATAAATAAATAGTACCATATTTTACTAGTATTCTTGTCTTTAAATGGTAAAATTATGCATTACAGTAACGAGAATCTAATCAATTTAATCTAAACACTTAAACAACAAATTGAAAATATCCGTGAATAACAACATAATATCCATTACTGAAATCTATTAAAAAAATTTATATTATAATTTATCCACAAATCAACTAATTATCGTACAAATAAACCTCAGTTTTCCGAAGCCACGGTCAATCGGAAGACGCCGACATCTCATATATACAGTTAAAGTCAGAATTATTAGCCCCCCTTTATTTATTTATTTATTTTTATATTTCCCAAATTATGTTTAACAGAGCAAATTTTCACAGTATGTCTGATAATATTTTTTTCTTCTGGAGAAAGTCTTATTTGTTTTATTTGGCTAAAATAAAAGCAGTTTTTAATTTTTTAAACACCATTTTAAGGTCAATATTATTAGCCCCTTTAAGCAATATATTTTTTCGATAATCTACAGAACAAACCATTAATATAAAATAACCTGCCTAATTACCCTAACCTGCCTAGTTAACCTAATTAACCTAGTTAAGCCTTTAAATGTCACTTTAAGCTGTATAGAAGTGTCTTGAAAAATGTCTAGTCAAATATTTATTACTGTCATCATGGCTAAGATAAAATAAATCAGTTTTAGAGATGAGTTATTAAAACTATTATGTTATGTTTTATATATGTTGAAAAAATCTTCTCTCTGTTATACAGAAATTGGAGAAAAAATAAACAGGGGTGCTAATAATTCTGACTTCAACTGTATATACAGTATAGTACAATATAATGCTAGCAGCTCTAACAGACAGTATCAAACTCATCTGATGTGAGTGGAGGTCAAAAGGTCAACAGTGCACTGATGGAGGCTCTGGACTGATAACCTGTGTTTAAGCTGTGGGTTTCTCGGCAGTGGTTTGAACACCTCCGGCTCGTCTCCACCCCTGCACGTTGATAAATGTTTCCTTACGGGGATTAGACAGCTCTGCACTTTAATTTCACACGTGAACACATCTACAGCAGAGAGCGGGATACAGGATGAGGAGAGAGGGAGAGAAAGAGATAGATGGTGTGAAAGAGGAGAGATGGAAACAATGACAAAAGGTGTGGTCTGAAAAATAAAATGATGAGAGGAAGTGGAAAGCAGTGGATAAGAGGAAGCTGAAAGAATACACCCTTAAAAAGCAAGTCAGGGTCACATTCCTGCAAAAATGAAGAGGGGTATATGTGTAAGCTATTTATGGAAGATGAAATGTTTATTTTAATATACAACGCATAAAATAATAATATGAATTTTAATTTGTACATGTTTTTTTATGCAGTGAATTATTCATTGCTGTATGTATTGCATAAACAGCATAATTAATTTTATAAACATTTATATTATCATTACTGTAATCATTTGTCTTCAAGTTCTTTCATTTCTAAAGAACATTTAAAATCAGCCAAAGGACTGACCAAAGTGCTGTATAAAACAGAGTAAAGACAGATTATAAAAACATGAAAATAAACTAAGAGAAACGACTGAATAAAATTGACATTAACAAATAGAAAAGACTAATACAGTAATATTAAAAGGCTAAGCTGAACAAGTAAGTTTTTAGGAGTGACTTAAAAAAAATAAAAAAAATAAAAAAAAAATATATATATATATATATATATATATATTTATACTATTTTAATATTATATTTATTTTAAACTTTAAAGATAAATAATATCAATATTTTGCTATTTAATTGTTTTTATTTACTAGATGAAAACTAAAGATTAAACTAAG
>CAIGQZ010033037.1:2124124-2136307 GCA_903798205.1 Danio tinwini
TATATTATATTATATTATATTATATTATATTATATTATATTATATTATATTATATTATATTATATTATATTATAGATTAATTGATTATTTGTAGCCTTTTTTTTTAACAAAAAAATGTGTTTTGGTATGGCAGTCAATATAAATATTAGCCACTGCCCTACTTTATGCAGCAAAATCCTCCTTTTAGACCGGGCATTATAAGTGTTGATGTTGTCTGTTGTTAAATTGCAAAACTGTGTCAAGAATCCGAAATCATTCTTTTTTTTACGAGGCCAATAGAAAACCGAACTTGTAATTCGGCAATAAATATTTGACTTTTGAAATGTAAAACTCCAAACGATTGCCTAAACAAGATTACTACACTATAGGCTAGACCAGGGCCGGAGCAAGCTGAACTGGCGTTCTAGGCGAACGGCGATCACGTTGCCCTCATCTCGAAAGTGAAAAAGAAAGTGACCGGTTCGCGGATGAAACTGAGGACCGGGAGGGAGGGGTTGGGTGTCAGTATAATATATTATTATACCGCTCTCGTAATACTCATTTGTCATTTTATTACTTATGTTCTTGACCGTCAAATCAGAATAGTCCGTTGACCAGCACTTTTGGTTTGGTTTTCAGAGCTGCTGTGAACTCCAGTAATAAACAGCACTCATCAGTGCAACGTGCGAAGTTGGACAGTTCCATTTTTGTGCGGAGGGGGACTTGATTTGATTGACAAACTTACAATAGCTAAAGTGTTCTGTTAATCATCAACATTATATTACACTCAAATTCCGCCTTACACCTGTTACATGTTTTCAATGCATTTTTTTCTTTGCTGCTATCTATGTGGTCTGTGTCCAGGGGGAGGCTAAGCCTTCCCCAGCCTTACACACGCTCCGCCTATGCCGGTACAGTCATAATGACTTTTCTTGAATTCATCAGAAGTGTTTTGACATCCCTCTTACCTTTCTTCAAATCAATCCTCATTCTCTTCCCAGCCTTTTTGGTCACCATATGAACCACTGAAGCGAGAGCCGGGCTTTCACTGTGATCCCTCAGTGTAGGTGATGCGCTGACGGGAGGAGAAGGTGTGCTGCTCTGATGATTTGTCTCAATGGGGGTGTGTCTTGCAAGTTGAAGCTCCTCCTCCTTTATGGGCGGGGTTTGTGAGGCAGCAGGCTCAGGTGACGGCGTCGCTGTATTACTTGGAGTAAGTTTACGAACCAAGAAAGGACTCTTGATTTTAGGAACTGCAGGATTCGGTTCAGCGCTGTTGAAGAGCTGTCCGATGAGGCTCTTTTCGTAGCGTAGCTTGTTGGCAACAGGAAGCACCTCTAAATGTACAGTAGACGTAGAGGAAGAGGACATCGCTTGGCGGAAGACCTCTTGAGACCTGAAATCACCAAGAGAGAAACCTTATGTTACTGTTCTGTAATGCAGGAGATATGAATACAAAGATGTTGAAAGTAGGGCTGCGTAATATATCGTTTGGACATCGATATCGCAATGTGTGCAGTAGTCATGTCGCAGGATTAGATTATTTATTCATTCATTCATTCATTCATTTTCCTTCGGGTTAGTCCCTTGTTTTCAGGGGGTCACCACAGTGAAATGAACCACCGACTATTCCAGCATATATTTTACACAGCGGAAGCCCTTCCAGCCGCAACCCAGTACTGGGAAATAGATCATTTATTCAATATTGTTATTTTTTTAATTATTCATACAATGATGACCATGTTATTTTATGTTTAAAAGTTCAATTTCTGCACACGAATGCTGTTAGACTCTACTGAAAACCATAACACGCTGTTCATTTCACTTTTACCTCTGCTCTGTTGTATTTAAATATGATTGTAATATATTTTAATTTGTGCAAACGCACTGCATAAAAAAAGGCTTGATCATCCTAATCTATCTAAATGAACAAATTCTTTCCAAATAAAGCTGATCAATTAATCTGGTGAAATGATATTCATATATATCTCAGAAAAGCAAATTAGCGCAATGTCACATTTTTCCAATATCGAGCAGCCCTAGTTGAAAGAGCTCTAGACACGGCTTCATTAACACCATTCAAGAGCTCAAGGACTTCCAGAGGGAATCACTCCACTACACTTTTATCTCGCAATATAACACCCGCTGAATGCACCTTGTTACTACTATAGACTAGTGCGATTGTGTTCAAATAAGCCAAGGAATGTGGTGCATTACAGACTTGACCACGATTAAAGATGTCATAATGATGCTTTTTTACACTTTGAGCTTTCTTTTTATATCATGCACTAAATGTTCATGCTTAGATGGAAGCAAAAGACTATTTTTAATGTGTGCATATCTTTAAATTTCATGATTATGCACAGGAATTTAACCGACAACCTGATATTTTTTTATTGGGACTGCTGAGGTAAATGAGGCACAAGCTGTAAAAGGGAGAAGCAGCTTATTTGCATTTTAAGTGACAAGCAGAAAAAAATGTTTTTGCTTCCACGCAAACATGAAACATGCAAACACGAAAAAAAAAAGATGGTGCATTACAGACTTGACCACAATCAAAGATTTCATTGTGACGCTTTTTTTTTTTACACTTTCAGCTTCCTTTTCATACCATGCTGTAAATGTCCATGTTTAGATGGAACCAAAACATACTTTTTATTGTGTGCGTCTCTTTAAATTAATTGATTATGCATCCAGAAAATAATTTAGAAGTTTAAACAATATGCAGATGATTTGTTTGGTATTACTGGTGGCACAAGCTGTAAAAGCTCCACCCTCTTCTGGAAAAGGGGGGTGGGGAGAAGCAGCTTCTTTGCATTTAAAGAGACATGAAGAAAAAAAGGGGTTTTTGCTTCCACTCAAACATGGACATCCATGTCAATGTGTCTCTACACTTTCGGAAATAAAGGTACAAGAGCTGTAACTGGGGTGGTACCTTTTTGAAGGTTTACATTCGTACTTAAAGAGTCCATATTGGTACCTCAAAAGCATACATTTGTACCTAAACATTTTAAGAGGCACATTTTTGTACTATTTAGGCACTAATATGTACCCTTGAGGTATTAATAAGGACCCTTTAGGTACAAATGTGTAGCTTTTAAAAAAGGTACCACCTCAGTGACATATTTCGTACATTTATTTCTGAGAGTGTAGGTAGATCTGAATCTGAACCTGCAGTCAATCTTAGAGAAGGATCAGGATTTAAGTGACTAAATAGCTGGAAACTTTAAAAAGCATTTAGAAAATAAATGGAATTTGAATAGGGTAAATTTCCAGTACATTTCCATGATCACTGGAACTGAATCTCTTTATATAGAACTTCTTTAGGGGAAAGATTTGTACCTCATTTTTTGAAACAATATAAACACAAATTAGCTAAGGTTGTATTTCTGAAATCAATCCTTTTGTAACTAACAATTACAGCTTTAAATAACATTATTATAAAGAGTAACAACATTAATATGGAATTAAAATGTGCAATAGTGAAAGTCCAAAATGAATACAAAGTAATATCACATATATATTAGAAAATGTTTTTTCAGTTTTTAGGTTTTGATTCTCCAACTTCTAAGGGTGTTTTCACATCTGGAGTTTGCTTTATTTGGTCCCGACCAAGGGCAATAAATGATACATTGTTGCATTTTCTGCCGCCTTTGGGCCGCTTTCACACCACACTGATTGCTTTGGTCCGAACCAGTTGAAAAGAACCAAAATGCATTTATGTGACAAAATCCACATCACTCATTGGCCAGATGTTGTTGAACATATTTCCTAAACTGCTTTTCGATTAGTCAGAATTCACGTGCGGGAAAATGCCAATGGAACTCCAGAAAATAAACAAACCGGCTGACACAAAATGTCGCTTTTCACTATGGAGGGACGACTGCACTGGCTGATTGTATCCCTGCTCATAGTATACTACATAGTTTGTATACATCACTTTAAACAAACTATACATTGAGAATGAAGCAATGATTTAAGTCACTGCAAACGGAGAAAGTGCATCGTACGTCACTTCAGGAGGAGGTGAAATTAATTTAGCTAAACTGCAACATGGTTATCTTCCGGAAATATTACTAACAATCCATCAGATAATGTTTCCCCCTCTCTCTCTCTCTTTTAGTAAAGAGCTGTCAACAAATACTTTTCCTCCACATTCCATAATGCACAGCACATCAGCCTACGGCAGCTGGATTAGTCCAAAAAGGCGCAGTACTTTTTGCGGTTGTGTCTGTTTTAATTCGGATCATGTTCTCACCACAAACGATCCACTCCAGGGTTTGTTTGAAAGCGTACCGAGACCACCTCTTCAAGGAGGTCTCTGTATTCTTTTTTGATCCGCTTTTGGTGTGCACTCAAATACGATTGCTACATTCACACCTGCCCAAACGAACCATACCAAAAGGGAAAACGAACTCTAGTGCAATTCAACTGAACTAAATAAGGCAGGTGTGAAAGCACCCTAAATTAACGATAGAAAACAATGTGTAATAAACAAAAAGTACACAACATACACTAATAATGGCTAATATCACTAAAAGTGCTTGTCAAGGGCACAACATTCCTTTAAATGTGTTGAGCAAACCATTCAGAGTTCAGTTCAGGACGCCGCCAGAGAAGAAAAACTGACTGAATTGCAGTCTTTTTTCTTTTCTACTTCAAATCCTTTAACTCTCATAGCCGTTTCAGGAACTCTTCCTCTAATAGTAGCACTTGGTTTAATCTGTCGGCCTTTTTGAAGGCTGTCCGATACTGCTGATGCCACTTAATGGGGCAATTCACACTTGTAGCGACAGAAAAGAATTTCTCTTTTGTTATGTTAAAGTTATAGTTCTGAAACTCTGCGAGGACAGACGGATAGATGGAAAAAGCGTGGATGACAATAAGGTTTATTCCTGTAGTGTTGGCGCCATACAAGAAGGAGCGTATAAAAGTGAAAACAGCACAGAAGACGGATAATGAAAGGAGAGAATAGAGAGAAAGAGAGCGGGCGGATGATTAGTAATCCAGTGAAAGCGTGACGGATGAAAGAGTCAGACACTCACTGAGCAAAGGACTTGTCTATTAACTCTGTGTCATTGATCTGCACGATGCACTCGTCCTCTTCAAAGATCTTCTCTCGCTCCGATCGGCTCTTCTTCTCAATGGCTCGGATGTTTAGACCAAGGGTCCTGAATGGTGCACAGATACAGGTCAGGTTAAAGACAGTAGATGCGCGCAAGTATTGATGATTTACAACTTAAAATTACTTTATTAAAACGTTTGAGTAACATTTGTGATGAATAGAGGTTTGGTGGAACTGTGCCTTAATGTTAATTTGTTCAACAGATGTATGGGAAAACATGAGATGTGTATTATATAAATTGTTTGGAAGTAATTTTATATACACAGGTCTAAAGCTTTATCTGACATTAGTTACAAAAAATGCGTTGGAATAAAATATAGAACAAAATCAAATTTAAAAGGTAAAATAAAATAAAAAATACTTACAGATTAATGTGATTACATTAAATTAAAATAAATTTATAAAGGATGATTCGAAAGTGAAGATACGTGCAACATTAATTACGAGCAAAATACACAAAAAATAATACAATAAAATAAGGATCAAATAAAAATAAAACAGATGTAAACAAACAAAATAAAATAAAACAGAGATCAAATAAAATGAAATCAAATTTGAAAAAATAAACACCAGATGATTCAAAAGTGAAAATATGTGCAATATTAATTACAAGTAAATTACACAAAAAATAATAATACAACAAAACAAGGATAAAAATAAATAAAGTAGAGATAAAATAAAATAAAATAAAATAAAATAAAATAAAACAGATAAAATAAAATAAACAGGATGATTTAAAATATGTGCAACCTTAAAAATAAGTACACAAAAACATAATACAATAATACAAATAAAAAAAAAAAAGTTAAGGTGAAATTACATAAAAATAAATAAACTAAATGAAATAAAATGTAAAAATTAAACACCGGATGATAAAAAAAATGGAGCTATTCATTCATTTTCCTTTGGCTTATTCCTTTATTCATCAGGGGTCACCACAGCGGAACGAACCGCCAACTTATCCAGCATATGTTTTACACTGCGGATGCCATTCCAGCTGCAATCCAGTACTGGGAAACATCCATACACTACAGCCAATTTAGTTTACTCAATGCCCCTATAGCGCATGTCTTTGGACTGTGGGGGAAACCGGAGCACCCGCAGGAAACCCACACCAACACGGGGAGAACATGCAAACTCCACACAGAAATGCTAACTGACCCAGCCGGGACTTGAACCAACGACCTTCCTGCTGTGGGGTGACAGTGTTAACCACTGAGCCACCGTGAAGCCCAAAATGAAGATATGTGCAACATTAATCACAAGAAAAATACATAAATAAGTAAATAAAGATGTGAAGATATCTGGAGATAAAAAATGTATAATAAGCAAGCTACAGGAAAAGATTTTTAATTTTAGCATCATTGCACACCTATTGTAATGGCTTTTTAGTCTATACTATTATTTTATTTTAGCCTTATTTATTTTGTACTTTAAATAAAAAAGACATAGTTGGGGGGTAATAAGCTGAAATAAAAAATATATCTTTATAATTATTATTATTTTATTTATAATTTAGCTTTTGAATTTTACTCAGGAGTCTGCACAAAGGTAAAGTTAATAATAAATACTGTGACATCAGGGAAAAATGAACTAAACGCAGGATTTAATTTGCTGTGACTTCCTTCAAGACTTCAGTGTTTCCTGTGAGACCTGCACACCCCAAAACACAGTTCAGCAGGCCAGCCCACAGCTCTGCCCACCAACCGAGAGAAGCTTCATTTCCATCCGGACCTCAACAGGGCGCAGAGACCCAACAACAGGAAAAGGTCAGTGAGAACTTCCTGTCCTGCAGCACGTGTGTGTCCTTGCCCTGAGCACTTCACTTTTGACCTGTTCATGCCGTCTGAAAGAGCAATTCACCTCACTGCTTCCTGTGTGTGCATGTGTGTGTGTGTATGTTGGGAATATTAGGATGCTGATAATAACGCTGAAATTAGATGAGTGAAACTGCAAAGTAATGGCCTAGATATTGTTTTTAAATGTGACATAAGCTGATGCTACTGTTTTAAACATTGGATAAGCATGTGACTTTATTTGTTGAAATTTTATTTGTTGTAATATTTAAGTTTTTAATTATTAGAATTTTTTATATAATGCAAAATTCTAATCATTAAAAACTTAAATAATACAACAAATAAAATTTGTTCCTCAACATCTCACCTCAAAGTAATTTTAAGACATGCAAAATAATTGTCTATTATGATTAGAATGAAATAAATAAAATATACTTTTAAAGAATAACAAGAATAGAAAATAATAATAATAAAGTTACAAAAAATAATTATATATATTAAATAAAAAACAATAATAAAATTTTATTCAATTTAAGTCTAATAAAAAAATAATAATAATTTAAATAAAAAAGCCAAATAAAAGGAAGAACAAATATGATATTAATAGGAAATTAAACAAACAAAAAACAAATAGCAATAAAAAAAAAAAAAAACATTCAAACAGATAACACATATGACATGAATAGAGTTAACGGTGCAGTATGTAAGACATCAACAGAAGTGAGCTTGACTATCGAGCCTAAAGGCTGATTTAAGCCGTGTTCTAGATAAAAGCAATAGCACGCAATATAGAAGGAATATTTTCCATATGGCTTTTGTTCTAACCAATACCTGAAATTTAGAAACGGCTTCTATTTATTGCAGATGAACAACAGAAAACAGACAATGATCACCTCAGGTAAATCACATGTGCTTGATTCAGTGTTAAATGCTAATATTGTGAGTTTGAATGCCATTTTACATGACATTTATTGCCCTACTAAAAAGCAGCAGCAGATAGTTCACCTCAGATCTATAAATAAAATAAAGCGTTTGAAATTGAATTTTAGAACTGTGACTCAGTGCAAGCCAACACATATCAGTGATCCAGCATGTACATTTAATAATCCTAAAGAGGTTTAATATGTAATAATTAGATTATAAACCTTACCATTTTGTTAGAGTGCAGTAAGTGCACTATTCTGTGCTTTTGAATGGCTGTATTTAAATTTCTGTCATGTTTCTTCTGGTGCAAACAGCCAAATTGCTTATCACTGCAAATCTCATCACGTAGCATGTTGTGAGGACACAGGGTTACAATGTTATCTGCTCTAATATTTATATTATTTGCTAATAATAACCACCTCATGTGGACTTCTAAATCTGCGTCTCATTTCAGAGTCTGCTACTGTCCACTGGAGGTCCCATTTCGGTCGCAGACGCATACTTTGTGAGCCTTCTGAATGGATGAAATACATGGTTTTCCACCAAGTTAACCCGGAGTGATGAAATATAATTGGTTAAACTGGCATTGAGCGGGTTAAAAGAACCAAAACAAAGACAGACGTTCCAACACGTAGAGAACATTTTTAAAGCAGAATGTCTGACTTCAGCATTGTTTTTCAGATAAACAAGAATGTTCACTTAGCATGTTTCATAAACATCTGCAAACATGTTGTGGTATTTTTATGCGTTAGAAGAGTCAAAACTTACATACAGCACCTTTAAAGGCCAAATACAAGGAAGACAAAATAGGATATTAATAGGAAATTAAACAAAAATAAATTACAATGAAAAAAAAATTATTTTAAATATTATTTATTATTATTAAAAAGGGAAAAACTATTAATAAATAATACAATAATAAAAGAAAAGAAAAGTAAAGTCCAAATGCAAAGAAGAAAAAAAGAATATCATTAGGAAATTAAACAAAAAAAGAAATAACAATAATAAAAAAACATTAAAACAAATATTACATATGACATTAATAGCGCGTGTGTTTTACCTTCCACTTAATGAAGAGCAGTACGGTATGACCTTGATTCCCAGAGGCCCATGGTCTCCAGAAATCTCTACCGTCCGCGTGAGACTTCTGCAAAAAAAGAAAACACAATGGTCACGGTGCTTAGCGGTAACATTTTTCTTAGCAGAAAAAAAGGAAAAAGGACTTCAACAAACTGAAAAATATATTTTGGAAGAGGAAAGTTTGAGCGAAATGCAATTACATTAGCAGAACAACAGTCACACGTCAAAATGACAAGCCAAAAGACCATTACGCTAGAAACGGTCTTGGATATCAATGGAGTGCTGCTCCTGTCGCCTGCATCATTCTGTGTGAGTGTGTGTGTCTGTGTGTGTAGTGTTATATCGTTCAATCACACTCCTCTGACCTTGTGTTTCCATTAAAACACATAGAATATACCGGGTTTCCTTATTTCAGTTGAGTGCTGGTTGCTCATGCAAATGTGTTTGTGTTTGCCTATGTGTGCCAAAGCTTAGCTATGTGGTGGTTATTTTTGTTACTAGGATGATTTTTGGCTGTTTATTATATACCTGTCAAAGTATAGTACACAAGATTTCAGCAATAAAGCTAAAAAAATGTCAAATATATAAATAAATAAAAATAAATATATTAAATTATGTTATAAATAAATACTTTGAAAAAGCAAAACAAATATTAAAAAACAGACAAAAGCACACATAAATGTATGTGAATTAGAAATAAATGTAAAGCATTAAATTAAAAACAAAACAACAATGCTGGTTTATCGGTTTAATAAATAAAAGTTATATTTAAAAAAGCCAAACCAAACCATGCTAAAAAAAAGTGCAAATTATTGCAATGCAAACAATAACAAACAGAACAAAAAACTATAAAGAAACACTACAAAATGAACCTAACTGAAATGAACCAAAACAAAACCAACTAAAATGTACCAAAATGAATCAAAACAAACTAAAAGCACAAAGTAAACCAAAACGAATGGTTCCAAAGTAAAGCGAATAAAACTAAAACACAAAAGAAAAGAAAAAAAGAACTTTAATTAAAACAAAAACTGAACCAAAAACAAACAAAACGTTTGAATGCTAAATAAAAACCAAAAACAATACAAGTTTTATTATTCTGATTAAGAAAAATAAATGTTGCAAAGCAAAACAAGACAATAAAATGTTACAATGAAAATCAAAGAAACCAAAATCAAACCAAACAAAACCAAAATAAACCTACAGTAAACACATAATGAACCAAAACAAAGTTCAAATAAACACACACACACACACACACACACACACACACACACACACACAATTGTTTTACCGGCACAGGTATTTGAATGCAATAATAAAACTAAACAAAAACAAATGGTTCCAAGGTAAAGCAAACAAAACTAAATGGCAAAATAAAACAAATCAAACCAACTTGAATCAAAATGAAATCAAAAGACAAAACAAAAATTCAAACCAAACATTTTAATGTAAAATAAAAATCAAAAACAATATTAGTTACATTAGTCTGATAAAGAAAAATAAATGTTGCAAAGTAATAGTAATGTTACAATGAAAACCAAACAAACCAAATCCAACTAAAAACAAAACCACACCTACAGTAAACACATAATGAACCAAACACAAAATCAAAATAATTATCTGCACAAGTATTTAAATGCAATAATAATAATAAACCACAACGAACGGTTCCAAGGTAAAGCAAACCAAACTAAATCACAAAATAAAACAAATCAAACCAACTCGAACCAAAATTAAATCAAAAGATGAAACAAAAACAAATCAAACATTCAAACTAAATGTTTCATTGTAAAATAAAAAACCAAAATTATATTAGTTTCATTAAACTGATAAAGAAAAATAAATGTTGCAAAGTAACACAAAGTAGTAATGTTACAATAAAACAAAGAAAAACCAAATCCAACTAAAAACAAGACAACCCCTATACAGTAAATACATAATAAACCAAAACAAAATTAAAATAAATAAAGCTAAACAAAATTACCCCCCCCCCCCCCAAAAAAAAAAAAAAAACTAAACACAAAAAAACTAACTATTGGTTTAAAGGTATTCAAAAGCAACTACCAAACTATGCACACTACCCATATGAAATATAAATTTTCAATCCACTGGACCAGAATCCACATATCTGTGTACTAGAGTTTGTTTCTTGCCTACAGCAGTCAGTGCATTTAAAATATGTACCCACAGACACACACACTAAAAAGTAGAAGTATTCACCAACTACTTTGTACTCTTGTCAACGCACGCTGTAAATCCATTTGCTGTTTGTGTCCTGCGGGACGACGTTAATGACTAAACAAATGAGCTGAAAGTGAGTGGAGTCACTGCCATTCAGTGTGTCTGAGACCAAAGCCCAAGGCAAAGGTGCTTACCTGCATCTCTCACACAATACACACATACAACAGGGAACTGGAAAAGGAGGATATATTATACAACCCCAAAATCAGAAAAAAGTTGGGACAGTATGCAAAAGAAGTAGTAATTTCCAAATTTACTTTGACTTGTATTTCATTGCAGATAATATGAACACAAAATGTTTCATGCTTTGTCTTCATTTAATTTGTAAATATACCACCTTTCCTATTATTCAGACCTGCAGCACATTCCAAAAAAGGTTGGGACAGGAGCAATTTAGGGTCTAGTAATCAGATAAACTGCTTAAATAATGATGTGATTTGAAACAGGTGATGTCAACAGGTGAATGTAATTATGATGTGGTAAAAAAGCAGCATCCAATAAAGGTCTAATCCTTTAGGAGCAGAGATGGGCTGTGGATCGTCAATTTGCCATAAATACTTGAGAAAATGATTGAAATGTTAAAAAAACAATGTTCCTCAAAAATAATAGGAAGACATTTGGATATTTCACCTTCGACAGTGCAGAACATAATTAAGATTTAAGGAATCTGGAAGATTTTGAGTGCATGAAGCAACCACAATACATAGTTACATTAACAAATGACAGAGAAAACTGTACTGTGCCAAAAAGAAGCCCTATGTTAACAGTGTCCAGAAGTTCCATCACACAGTGGAAACCTGTATTGTGGTCAGATGAATCAGTATTTTAGGTATTTCTTTGACGCTGTGTTTTGTCTAGTCAACTAAATATACATCCTTTCCTGTTATTCAGACTTGCAACACATTCCAAAAAAGTTTGGAGAGGAGCAATTTAAGCCTAGTAATCAGGTAAATTGCTTAAATAATGATGTGATTTGAAACAGGTGACGTCAACAAGTGATTGTAATGATGATTTGGTACAAAAGCAGCATCCAAG
>CAIGQZ010033037.1:2175955-2207339 GCA_903798205.1 Danio tinwini
TTATGCAAATGCAGTAGGCTAATAAATCAGTATTTTTATCAGCCAAAAGGTTATTAAATATGTTTAGACATGGTTAAATATAATAATAAAATATTATATATAAATAAACATAACACTGCCGCACCCCCATGCGATAGTACTGTGTATCAGCGATCTCACAGGGAGACGTTATGGTGATCGCCCAACACTACTTTGTCACCCACAAAACAAAGACCTAAAAACACTAACAACATGTAGCATCACACAGTGTTTTCTTGTGTAAAACAAGGACACATCTCTGTTTATAATCGCAATATATATTGTTTATTACTGCAATATATGTGCAATGAATCAGACATGATGCAGAATTCCTCAATATTTTATGTTGTTTATTTATTTAAATTTTTTTGCACCAAGTAATTCCAAAATACAAGAATTTGTATACACACCATCCACTGATACTGATATACGTAATAGTAATGCCAATCTGGCTGGTTAAACTGCATTTTTAGATAGTGTCAATAAAATATTGCCGTTGAATTTTGCTGTCTTCTTTAGTTTTGCTTTATGTTATTGTTTTGAACATAAGTTTAACAGTTTTGAAAACAGTATGTAAGCACGAGCAAAATGTCACGTACAAAGATTTTTGGCAGTTGTTGTGTCTGAGTAAGAAAAGAACTGATGAAATTTGAAAGATGTAGTCATTGAGTGCATTCTGTGCCAAAACAATGTTAATTGATCCACAGTTTAGCCCACATTAGCTATGTTTCCATTCAAAAATGCGGATGAACTTGCGCAAAACTGGATTATCGCATAAAAGATGTGCGAATAAAGCTGCGTTTCCATCCAACGAGTCAAAGCAAACAAAATAGTCACTTCCTGATTAACTGGCGCCAATAATCAAAAACTGAATTTGCTGCAGTAGGAGAAGCTGCGTCAATCTTTTTTTCCATCTAATAAATGACTTGCGCCTCAGAAGGCAATCCTGACACACAGTATATATATATATTAATAATAATAATAATAATATGAAAAAGACAAAAACATGAATATGACATGATACTTGGTCATTTATAGCAATATATACTGCCTGAAAAATTAATTAAGCGTTTATTTCTTTTTATAAATATATTTACTACAAACTAATCCTATTCATTTGTATTATAAAATTAAAATCAGATAAGACTAAATGTTGTTATTCCTTTATTTGAAAATTAATCAAAAGTCATTTAAACTAGTCTAACTAATTATGCAAAAAAAATACATCCAAAACAATTATATATAATTAATTATAAAATAAAAAATGCATACTTTTTTCAAATAAAATAATAATATATGTAGATAAGATTTTATTAATATAATAATAATACTTAATAATAATAATAATAATAATAATAATAATAATAATAATAATAATAATAACAATAATAATATTATTATTAATATTATTATTATTATAAACATAGTAATATAAAGCAATATATCAATAATTTCACACACAGATATAATTTCTGGTCAGTTTAAGTAAACATCCCCATTAAACTATAGCAACAAACCACACACACTCACACTTACTAACCAGATCACCCGTACAAACAGCTGAAAAGTCAACCGAGGTCCGGCCAAGCGTGAACTCATTCAAATACTGCCATTATTCCTGTTTGCACCCCACACCCCCCCCCCTCCACACACACACACGCTAATGAAGTTAACCCTGATCCCATGAAGGCCTTTCCTCCTCTTTAGTGCCACTGATTCAATAAGAGTCCTTTTTGACTTTCCAATCACCCTGACTGCATTTCAACAACAAATCCCGAGTGCTGACACACACACACACACACACACAGGTGCTACGGCACGGCTGCTAATCTACATTGGGCACGGTTTCTTTGTTCGGGCATCATTTAATTGATAAATGAGCGAGACGAGCATTGTGTGAGCAGCTGACAGTAGCTTTTTGTAGTGTGTTTGAGGTGTACACAGGGACATCTGCCTTCAGTCTGGCTTCAGAGAGGGGCATATTGGGAAGGTTAGCCGGGGCAAGACTGAGTGAGCAGTCACAATGATGAATTCAGTAACGCCAAGAGTAACGTTTGCATTCATTTGAATTGATACAGCTGTGACAGATCCAACATGGCCGAACGTTGGCCACTTTATAGCAAGACACTGTGGGTGACACTCATCTTAATAGTCATATGTGTCACAAAAATACTGCTATGGGGTTCCTAGTGCCTTATGGGTGGTCCCTAAACAAGCTTTATACTGAAAAGAAAACTCTGGTCATCATTCGTTCACCCTTGTGTTGTTCCAAAACACAAAACCAAACCACACAAATATAAACATGCAGGCAAATCATCACAGTTTTATGGCCTGCTGCTAATGCAACCACATATGAACACACATTGAACACATTCTCTGTATGACTTTGTACCACGGCACACACACATTAAAACTACCACACACACACGCACGCGCACACACACTCACACACACACTACACACACACACACACACACACACACACACACACACACACACTTCTGCTGATGTGCAACAGCAGTTTTACTTCATTCGGTCGCTCTGTGGTCAATGGAAATAAAAGAGACTCGTGTATGTGGGTAATGGGGTATTGTTTAACCCTGAGAGGCTTCAGAGATTCAGACTCAATACACCTCACTCACATACAGTTGCTTTAACAGCTCTTTTTATCTCTCCTTGACCCAAATCAAGTTTCAGTGAAAATTATGAAATTATATATTAGTTTAATGAACTTAAAGTATTTATTTAATTATAATAATTAAAAATGTTTAAAATTACAATTTTAAAATGCAACAATTTCACAGTGTTCAAAATGAAGACTTTATTAGTATTGCTACGTGTAAATAAAATAAAATAAAATATTTGTAATATATTTTGATTTGATTACAATTTTAAAATACAAAAGAATGAATAGTTTATTAGCACTGTTTTGTGAAAATTAAATTAAAAATGAATTACATCAAACTAAAAATATATATTAATTTTGTTTAATATAGCTCTATAAATTTTATACAAGTTGTTTTTATTATTCATTTTATTTTATTTATTTATTTAATTTTATGTTTAATTATTAATAAAATCAAAATTTGATAACATTAATATTAAATATTATAACATGGTTTTAAAATGAATATACATACATAAACAATTATATTTTGATAAAAAAATATGTCTAATTTAAAAAATCTATTTTTTTGTAGTGACAAATAAACACTGAATAAATAAATCTTTTAAATTCAGTTGTAAATCTATTCAAATAAATTAAACAAAAAATATTAAAGAGAAGATAGCTCTATTAAATTTTTAAATGTATAAAAACTATTACTAATAATAATTGTATACAAAATTAATACAATAAATAACATAAAATGGTTTTGAAATTAAGGTGAATAAATTAATTCTATTTTGATTAAAGAAAAATATGTCTAATTAAAAATAATCAAATTTTTATAGTAAAAAAATATTGAATAAATAAATGATTTTAAATTCAGCTGTAAATCTATTCAAATAAATTAAATTAAAATAAAAAGTAATTAAAAATGTAGCTCTATGAAATGATATACAATGTATACAATTTATCATCATTTATTAATAATTTGATACAAAAGCAATACAATCAATAACATAACATGGTTTTGAAATTAAGATAAATAAACTTTTTAATTAAAGAAAAATTGTCTAATAAAAAAAATAATTAAATATGGAATAAATAAATGTTTTTGAATACAGTTGAAAATCTATTTAAATAAATTTAATTTAATAAAATATAGAATTTTTTATTACAATTTATTATTCTTTATTATTAATATAAAAAGGTCTAATTAAAAAATATTACATTTTTTTTATAATTAAATACATATTGAATAAATAGATCTTTTTTTTTAATCAGTTGTAAGTCTATTCAAATAAAATAAATTGTAAAACTTACAAACTTAATTGCTTGCTTAGTTTGGGACTTGTGGAGCTGTGTTTTTTTTTTTTTTTTTTTGCTCTTTAGTGTTTGCACTTTTTATCAGTAAAAATTAAACCACGCTGAACCAAACTAAACTGAACTTCAACTCTGAAAACTGGACTGACAGGTTCAATTTACTACAACTTCCATGTTAAGCTTTGACACAATCTACATTGTAAAATCAATACAGAAATAAAGATGAAGTAAATTTAATTGAAAATAAACAATTATTCCATGATGCATCTTGGCCAACATATCCTTCATGACTTTCTCATAGACTGATGTGAACGTGAATTCCAGCTTGTACGTACTTGATTTGAGGGCAGAAGGAGTGACCTCTATCTCACTGCTCAGGTAAGGCTGCAAGATGTTGAGTTCGGGTTCAGAGTGGTCTGGACTAGAGCGACCGGACGCAAAACTGCCTCCGGGACTCACCAGCACCCTCTGCTGGAGCTCCAGCTTCTCAAACACTGCAGTCAGCTGAGGGCAGATATAAACAAACACAAGTCACATTAGAGTACATCACAAACTTCAGCAACTAACAAACAAACAAAGTCTACAGCTGGAAAATTAAATAAAGTTTAAAAAAATTCAATTGTTTAAAACATTATAATAAAATTACAATTGTAAACAAATTACAATTTGACAGTGACCAAAATCTAAAATGAATTAGTACTGTTTTATGTAAAAGTTAAATTACAGAAAAGATCAAATAAAATAAAAAATTTGATGAAATGAAAAATTTAAAAATAGAATAAAATAGAATTGAAAAGTTAAAATAAAATAACAAAAGAAAAGAAAAGACAAGAAAAGGGATAAGAAAAGATCAAATAGAATAAATAACTAAATAGGATAAAAGAAAGGAAAAAGATAAAAGAAAATTAAACAAATTTAACTAATAATATTAACTAAATGAAAGAAAAGAAAAAAACAAAGAAGAAATATATAAAATAAATAAAAAAGGAAAATAGAATAAAACAGAAAAAAAATAATAAAAATAAATCAGATAAAATATAATAAAAAATAAGATAAAATAAAGAAAAAGGGAAGAACATGTAAACAAATAAATAAATTTAAACAAATTTTAATTAAAGAAAAGAAAAAGGAAACACATAAAAAAGAAAAACAGAATAAAACAGACTAGAACAGAAAATAAATAAAAAATAAATAAGATAAAACAAAAAAGAAAAGAAAAAAGGGATGAGAAAAGATCAAATAAAATAAATAAAACATAAATAAGATCAAATAAATAAAAAATAAAAAGGATTATTTTATTAAATAAATAAAAAAACTAATTAAAAATTAAAAAGAAAAAAGGAACATATATAAAACATATATAAAATAAAAATGGCAAAATAAATAAAAAAGAAAAGATAATAAAACTAAATAAATAAAAAGATATAAGATAAAAGAAATAGAAAAGAAAAGAAAATAATAAAATTAAAGAAAAACGAAAACAACAAATATATATATATAAAATAAAAAAATAAATAAGAAAATAAGAAAAGTAAAAAAAGAAAATATACATTTGTAATTAAACAAAATAAAACAAAATAAACAAGCCTACTGCTGGTGCAAAAAAAACTTATATAGCATTACACGCTAAATATAAATGCATTTCCTCAGTGCTCATAATGTTCAAGTGTGTGTAAAAGTTGCCAGAATTTATTCTTTGAAAGTCAGAAAGAAAAATCAGTGTGACTCTGCTAAAAAAAAAAAAAAAACAACACAATATCAGTAACAGATTCTAACTCAGAGTAAAGCTGAACGAAACACAGGCCAATATCAATAATAGATGCTTCAAATATTGCTGTGAAAGTAAGACTGGAAAAATAGATGATGTTTGCTTTGGACGTACAGTATGAGAAAATGGGTTTGTGAAACTCATAAGACAAAAAAAAATAAGTTATTGTGGCCCCGAAATATATTTGTACACTTCAGCCACACATAAAAACATCTGAATTTAATACACCACTATATCTGATGACAAAATGCATTTCATTACCAGCAAAAAAACAGCACTACACTGATAACCTCAGTGATGCATTTAACACAAAAGAAAGTCCAGTTGAAAAAGCAATAAAAAATATATATATTTAAAAAAAACTATTAAATTAAAGAAATGTAAACATAAAATATTTACAATAAAACTTAAAGGTCAGTATTTTGTTTTTATTTGATGTTTTTTTGTATAAACTTATTTTATTTATTTATTTTATTATATACCTATTGTATCTATCAATCTATTATTATTTGCCTTTGTATGTATATTTTTTATTGTTAATTGTTGTGTATACGTTTGTTGGAACAAATTTGCAAGTCACTGAGTTTGAATGTTTAAAAAACAATAAAAAAAATTATTGTTATATATACACTACTTGACAAAAGTCTTTGTCGCCTATCCAAGTATTAGGAACAACAAATATTAACTTGACTTCTAGTTGATCATCTGGTATCAGAAGTGGCTTATATGAAAGGCAAAGGCCTCTAGATTACGCTTTACCAAAATAAAATATGATCATGCCTTGATTTTTAATGATTTAATTAGGACAGCATGGTCTGACTTTGTACAGAATATAAAGTCATGGTGCAGTGGAAAAATAATTAATATTGTGTGTGACTCCCATGAGCTTGGAGGACTGCATCCATACATCTCTGCAATGACTCAAATAACTGATTAATAAAGTCATCTGGAATGGCAAAGAAAGCCTTCTTGCAGGTCTCATCAAGATTCTTTGGATTCATCTTCAATGCCTCCTCCTCCATCTTACTCCAGACATGCTCAATAATGTTCATGTCTGGTGACTGGGCTGTCCAATCCTGGAGCACCTTGACCTTCTTTGCTTTCAGGAACTTTGATGTGGAGGCTGAAGTATGAGAAGGAGCGCTATCCTGCTGAAGAATTTGCCCTCTCCTGTGGTTTGTAATGTAATAGGCAGCCCAAATGTCTTGATACCTCAGCCTGTTGATGTTGCCATCCACTCTGCAGATCTCTCACACGCCCCCACACTGAATGTAACTCCAAACCATGATTTTTCCTTCACCAAACTTGACTGATTTCTCCAGGAATCTTGTGTCCATGCGGGTTCCAGTAGGTCTTCTGAAATATTTGTGATGATTGGGGTGCAGTTAACAGATGATTCATCAGAAAAATCTACTTTCAGCCACTTTTACAAGTGATCAACTAGAAGTCAAGTTATTATTTGTTGCTCTTACAACTGGGATCAAAGACAATACTTTTGTCATGTAGTGTACATATACACACACACACAGTTTAATTAACACATAGCATAACACATGGTTACAATTTTTAAGAAAGACGTGAATTTAATTCAAATAAAAAATATGAATATATATTTAGCCATAACTCTTGAGATGTTAAAACCTCAAGATTATGCAAAAACTCTTCACTGACCACTTCATAAACATGTAAGTGCAGTGCATTATGGCATATAGTGCTCCCTGGAGTGTTTACTGAACACATGTGGTCAAACACAGGCAATCCTACTTCATGCATTCAGAAACTAAGCAAACAGTGTATGCATTCATACCACAAACATTGCTAGTATAATAGTACAGAATACACCCATTGTTTGTGCTTAAATGGGGTGAAAAAAATAATGTAATTACTAACAAGTTAATATACACAGCCATCAGACAATAATTAGACATTACACGGGCGGCCGTACATTAATTGTCTATAGAACAGACTCTAATGTAACGCTTGGGTGCTTGTGTGTGAAATTCATCAGTTGTTTGGCTTCAAAAGTGGTTTAATCTTAGAAACATGACAGCAGTATGATAAACAAATATGAAATGTTTAAATGATAATAATAAACAGCCATCTGTGCTTAGTAGCACAAGCATTAAGCATTAATGGTCAATAGAAATGTTATATTCACTTTAATAAAAATGTGTCAATTAAACAAAATGTATGTATGTAAAATGTTCATTTAGATTCTATAACATTGCAGAGTAAATATTATTGAAATTATGTATTGATATTTTAGCATTTTTAATCATTAAAATATCATAGAGGGATGTAAAAACATCTATCTTCCTGAACCAGATCCAATAATACAGAATAAACATGACAGTAGTGTGATAAATTGATTATTTTAGTATGATTGCTACATAATTAAATAAATCGTAAAAAATATTATCACTACACTGAATATTGCATATTTTCCCCAGTGTCATGCAGCTCTAATAAACAATGCAATGATAAATATAAAATTAAATTAAAAACTTTAAGGCGACAAGCGTTTGTAATAAATACAAGCATGAGTAGAAATGTTTATATTATTATTTTTTTAATTGCCACTATTTTAATGTAAAATTCAAGCTCAATAAGCAACTGACTAGCTACAGTACTGTTCTCATTATTAGTTAGTAAAGTGGTAGTTGGGTTTAGGTATTGGATATGATTATGTAGAATAGGATCATACTTTATAAGTGCAAATAAACAGTTAATATCTTAATAACAGGCAGGTAATACGCCGACAGACGGAACTGCTATACTTAAACTAAAGTGTTACCCAATTGAATTATATTTAATTGATCAGTCGAACGGCTAACAACATCCTTCCTAAGCTATTCACGAGACATGAGAGCGGTATAACAAACAAGTATAACAATTAAAATTAAAAATAAAACCTTATAATCCGACAGGTGTCTGTGTTTGCGAGCACGTGCGTTAAGCATCAATGCTCAAATTAGGTGTGACAAGGGAATCAGAAGCTGTCAAACATAATGTCACGGTAGCGTTATGAGTCGAGAGGACGCGGACGGTAATGAGAGAAAATGCGGCGTGGTCTCTGACCGTCTCGGATTGGCACGATGACAAGCGGCCATAAAGTCGGGCCGGCTGATGAATTCATTCGCCAGCCGCTAATGAATTAGCACTTCCCTTCTTCTGCCTGCGCTCGCCTTTCCAATCACGTCTGGCAGAGGAAACAACGGCTTAATGAAAGACAAAAGAAAAAAAGAAAACATCAACGGCGAGAGCAGGTGTAGCGTGAGGAGGAAGCTGGATATGAAGTCATCTGCATCCGTAACTGTTTTTTAGGAAAACAATAACCGGTGACATGCGACAGGAATACGCATCATCAATCATGGGGAAATATTGCAGCGCATCGCTCCCAGAGCCTGATCTGTGTGATGCGATGGCCTGACATTTCTCGCTCGGAAAAATAAACCAAAGTCATCCAGATCAGATGGCAAAAGTGTGTGTGTGTGTGAGAGCGAGATAGAAAGAGAGCTCATAATATTGATAAATGCCACAAACTAAGGTTTTATATATATATATATTTATATACATATACATATACATATGGATGTGTTTTATTGTTTTATAAGATGCATTTATATTTCTTGTATAAAAAATAAATATAAAAATAATATAAAAAATATAAAATACAAAACAACAATAAACAAAATAAATATAAAATAAATATATAAATATAAGAATAAAAAAATATTTATAAAATAAAAAAGAAATAATATACAAATAAAAAACATAAAAAATACATTTTAATATAAAAATAAATATATAAAATAAATATAAAATAAATAATATAAATAGAAAATATATAATAAATATAAAATAAATCATAAAAATAAATAAACATAAAAATATAAAATAAATGTAAAATATATAAAAAATAAATATATAAATATAAAAAATAGATAAAATGTAAATATGTAAATAAAAAATTAATAAATAAATATAAAATAAATAATATATAAATAAATATAAAATAACATAAAAAATAAATTAATAAATGTACAAAATATAATTAAATTAAATATACAATAAAAAATAAACAAAAATAATTATAAAAATAAATAAATGAATAAAAATAAAATTAAATATAAATATAAAAATAAACAAAAAATTAACAAAATAAATAAAAATAAAATAAATAAAATATTTAAAAATATAAAATATATTTCAATATTAATAATATAGTCATTACTATTATTATTATTATTATTATTACTTATAAAAAAATCTGCTATGTACAGTATGCTTTGGCAATATGTACTGAAGTATGTCTTACAAATAAAGTGAATTGAACTAAATTTAACAATCGAATTGAGAGAAAGAGATAAATTAAACTAAACTAGCTGCAAAATGTGTACACCATCAACACCATAACAAAATATTAGTCCACTAAATCAATTTGCCTAATTTTAAATAATATACACTGTTTATAATTGTAATTATTATCAATTAAATATTAGAGGTATTGTCTGTTTTTGTTCCTACTTTTCTGAAATGTATTTCTCAAAAATTGCATATTAAATTACTTTAATGATGTAAATATATTCAGAATTCAGACATAGTTAAAATGCTTTTGCAAAACTGTAAAAAAAAATGAAATGCCATGCAATCAAAAGCTAATTTAACTGAACTGAAGTGTGAGAGATGGAGAGAATGAGAGATTTGATTTTTACAAACACTTTTATTACAATTATTTAACACTATAGTATCATTTTTATTTGTAAAAAACAACTTGATTACAAAACACAACCCAACATCACAACACCATTTGAGCTCAAAAACATTAATTGGGTTTATCAATTTAAAATAAAAATTAGCAATAACTCTAGATTTAATCATGTTTTTTTTTCTTAGATCAATTTCGTTTGAACGAGAGAAAGGGAGAGGGCGAAAGACAGAGAGAGTAATCTGAGGGAATGATTTCTCCACATGTTTGATACATGGCCGTCTTTCCGTGTGTCTCCAGGTCTTCTTCTAACTGCTTTATACCTGATCAAACTCTATTTCAGAGCCCGAAGTGTGCGCTTGAGATATTCATCACCACCGTTATGTGTTTATAAATGCTGCACATTATTCCCAATGTGTGTAAGTCACAGAAAAATAGCGCATGTCAATTTCAGCCAATCACAGAGCTGCAAACTGGGGAAAAAAGACAATGGAAAGCCCTTACTTTATATGAGTAGGCAGGCAATAAGTTGCCTTATGCTTCAGGAAACCTCTGGAAGAGTATTACCAATGGACAGCAGTTCAGAAATGTCTCTCGTGAGGGCCATAACACAGACACACTTTATTTAACACTACTGAGAGTCATTCTTCAATATGACCTGCATTTATGTATTAACAGAATATAGACTACTATAGACGTATAGCTCAACCAAGTAGGTGGAAATACTTTAAATAGGTTACAAATGAAGAAAGAAAACCAAACTCTTAAAATTGAGCTTTTATTATTATTATTATTATTATTATTATTATTATTATTATTATATTAACCTATTTTTTATATTTAATTTAAATATTTTTATTTTTTTATATATATTTTATATATTTTTATATATGAATTTTTTATTATACATATTATTCAGGATATTTATTTGGTTCTGTGAAACCACTATTTTTTCTAATTGTAAAAATACCAATTTGTTGTTTTTTGTTTTGTTTTTTGTAAAAAATAAATCAGCTTTATGCTTTTTTTTCTCGATTTTTTTGTAATGTTTTAGACATAAATAAAATCATGTGATTCAGTCTGCGTTTTTTTATAGGGTCATTTGGTTCTATGAAATCACTTTATTTTTTCAAAATTTTACAAATACCTAATTGTTTTGTTTTTGTTTTTTGCTTAGGCTTTTGTTTTTGTTTAGTTTTAGTTTTTATTTAGGGTTTGTTTTTGTTTAGATTTTGTTCTATTGTAGTTGTTGTTTTTGTTTAGCATTTGTTTAATATTTGTTTGTGTTTAGTTTTTGTTTAGCTTTTGTTGTTGTTTTTGTTTTAAGTGTAGTTGTTGTTTTTGTTTAATATTGGTTTAATTTTTGTTTTTGTTTAGTTTTTGTTTAGGTTTTGTTTTTGTTTTGTTTTAGTAGCTGTTTTTGTTTAGTATTTGTTTTTGTTCAGTTTTTAATTTTGGTTTAGATTTTGTTTGGGTTTTGTTTAGTTTTTGTTTAGGCTTTGTTTTGTTTTAGGCTTTGTTTAGGTTTTGTTTTGTTTTTAGGCTTTTTTAGTTTTTGTTTAGGTTTTGTTTTGTTTTTGTTTAGTTGTAGCTTTTGTTTATTATTTGGTATTGTTCAGTGTTTAGTTTTTCTTTAGTTTTAGTTTAGTTTGTATTTTTGATGTTTTTGTTTAGTTTTGTTTTGTAAAACAGCAGCAACCATTCACACCCCACTTCCCTGCAGGTTCCTCAGGCAATGACCACATTTACACATGAATTCATGCTAATGATAGCCAAAAGATTAGCCAGCTAGCAAGCAACTAGGCTAAAGGGGGTTAGAAAACCTGGGACTTCTAGTGTTAAGCCTAATTATTATTATTATTATTATTATTATTATTATTATTATTTTAAAAGCAAGATTTTTTGTAATTTTATTTATTAATAATTTTTTTGTGATTTAGTCTATTTTTTTACATGGTAGAAATAATAAGGTCATCTACAATGCTGTGGCATTTAAAGTTAAAGTGTTGATATTATATAATAAAATTGTAATGGAAAGTGATGTGCCATCCAGTATGGTACAGTAGCCTACTGTAGTTGTAAGACAAAGACAAATGTGAGATGTAAACATAGCAGTGCCATATAAACCCATAACTGTGTAATATAAAACCATGATCACGGCACAATTTGTAAGATATAAAGTTATTTTTATAAAGATATAAAGTTATTTTATGGCATAATGTACTGCATACCAATTCATCTGAAGTATGTTCAATGGGACTGTAGTCTGAAAGAAATGCAAACTAACAAGCCACCCAGAGAACCATCATCTACCAAACCAATATCAAAACCTCTTAACTAGCCCCAACTTTCTTCTCTTGTTGAATTGATTTGCATTCAAATGTTAGCAGACATCTGGCCCGCACTTCTCTCGGCTGAAGCAGATACTGGCCTGAGGAAACGCGATGTCAAACAATGCTGACTAATGTCACTTTCTCTTGTAATCCATTACCTCCTCTACCTGCATGCTAATCAGAGATGGAGCCTGTTGCCATGCCAACCCTGCCTGCCAATCAACACCAGGTCATGACAGGATTTCGCCACGGCTAGTGAATGAGCCATTCGTCTGTCAAAGTGATGCTGATTTGGAGTGTTACAATGGAGGACAGGATTATCTATAAAAAGCTGATGCAAGACATCTTTTTAAAAAAACGCTGTCAAGTCACTTGCATTTGGAAGAGAGAGGAGTTCAACATCATCATTTCAAATTAATCTTCCAGAAATTTCTGATCTACATTATGGCCCGTTTCCATTGACTGGTACAGTACGATAGGGTACGGGTTGATATGGGTCACCTTTATCAGGCTTGCTTTCCACTGACTCAAGGGTACCCTTTTGGTGGGCGTGGTGTATGACAGAAAGTTTCAGTCGATGTCATTCTCGCTCGAGGAAATCTCGCTCAAAGTGAAGCTGTACGGGTCGTTCACATATCATATGAGAAGCACTTCTCACAAAACAGATGCTTTATACACAAATGCTGGTGTATAAATGTTCATTACTAACTTTTCTATGTACATGATTTGATTATAACTGCAGATCAATGATGCGAAATAGCCTACTGTAACTTCTGCGATTATATAAAATAAATAAATAAATGCAACATATATGAACACGTACAGACCCTTAAGGTCTCTGATATGTTAACAATTACAGAAAAACTACACAGCAGACATTTGGTCCTTATTTGGGTTCAAAAACAACTCGCAACATATAGCCCACAGTCAGAGCAAACCTCTCATCTATCTATCTCATATCTTTAATCTTTACCAGCACATGTAACCTCTGTTAGAGTAATTCCGTCATTAACGCCCCATTCACACGAGGCGTCAGCTTCAACGCTTCCCATTCACTTTGAATGGGTGGCGTCAGGCATTGCCGAACTGCATTGTGGATCCGTCGGTGCCGCTTCAGAGGCGTTGCTCGCTGCAGAAGTTGGGACTTGCTCAACTTTTCAAGCACCGATGGAAGCATCAGCCAATCAGATTGCTGTATGCAAATACACCAGCTCAGACAGTGGCCTATTGCTGACTAATTTCATTTGCTGACGCTGCTATGACGATCGGGTCAGCCCTAGCCTCTGTCAAGCGTTGACGCTGAAGCCCCACGTGAATGGGGCGTGAGAGTTCATAATAGTCTTAAAGGCAATGATAAACATGGCAGTTTGTTCATGGTTTAGGTTGGTGAAAGAATCTTTTGCTCCTTTGTTTTTTTGCGCTTCACTCTCGTGTTTGTCAGTTTCTGAAAGGATCGAATGTCAGAAGCACTTCAATAAATCACGTGCATGTCATCAGCTTAAGTTGTTCGTTACTTCAAATATAGACGTGCACACGAGCGATCGCAAGCTCTCTGGAGAAAGTGAAACAGCTCACACTTTTAGAACGGCCTCGTAAAACAAAAACAGGACACGGCAGATTTTGTTCTTCTTGCATATATGCTTTATAGTATTATGATGTAACGTCTCGGCTGTGTATTTAAAAATGGCGCTACCTTTCTTTTCATTCTCTTGCTTGTGTATGCACGAGTGACGTTTCTCTGTAAACCAATAGTGTTTAGTTGCACATCTAGCTCTGCATTTTGGTACCCTTTTGTCGAGCTAGGTACCCTTTGCAATGGGTACCCAAAAAATGTTACAGTACAGTTTGCTTTATGGTACGTTTTGACAGTGGAAACGGCCATAAAAGCGTACCAAACCGTACTGTACCCAAGTCATCCGCTCCATGGGCCATTAGGGAACTGTGAAATCAGTTTATTTAATCCCTAAATTTGGGGACACTATTTATTATTGAAATCTAGGAATGTAATGATACATTGATGCCACGGTTCAATGCGTTTTAAGATATTGGTTGAGTTTGCTTAGTGGGTGGGGCTTGTGCTGTGGCTCCAGCGCATTTCTTCAATTGGTTGTGTTGTAAGAATTTGCAACAGGTGTGCTGTCAATTGATGAACACACTCGTCAGCGATACCAAGCTGACCAAATCACAGAGCTTGCATTACACGTACGCGTTATATTTTTTTGAGAGGTGTGCGTCAACATTGTCGACGGCCACGGCAAGGGCTATGCATCCATGCGTAGGCTGCGCCATAGCATACACATGCGCTTGACGCAGAAATATGAATCAGCCTTCACTCATTTTGTAATAGAAGCACGCGGCCCCCACTCAGTCCCCTATTGATGAGCAACTACAGCTGTCACTCAAAAGCACCGGTACAAAAAAAAGTGGAATTACTCAAGATTATTGAACAATTACTACTTTTGATTTATCCATATTATACAGTAAGCTCATTTTTTATGGCTGGAATCCTCAATTATTTTCTCCATAATGAAAATAACATTCCTCATTTTTTGCTCTCTTTCCCCATGCAGTCCTCCGTCATCTCATTCTCACCACTTTTTCACTCCGGATGACAAATAAACCTGACAAAAGGTCTCTGTAAATCTCCCAGTGTGATCGCCCACAGAGGGGCATCGACATCAATCACACCCGCATGACCCGCACTGAGGCCTGCGCAAACACACAGTCGGCACAAAAACACAGGTAAAATCCTCCCGATGTGATTCTGGGTGATGCTGAGCAACCAAGGCTGGAATTACGTGGATTAAGAGGGAGACTGGACTAATCTGAGATCGACCGCTGTGTGTGTGTGTGTGTGTGTGTGTGCGTGTGTGTGCATGTGTTGGTCATTGGCTCCAGATGTGTGAGATTACCTACATAAAAGACACACCTGGGTTGTGTTTTTCACCCACAGGGTATTAAGTAGCCGCGAAAACACAAACACACACCGTTGAGAGGTACTAGATTAAACAGGAGGTCCAACATACATTTTCTTTTAAAATATTTTTAATTATTAGATTTTTTTTCTAGGTGACACGGTGGCTCAGTGGTTAGCACTGTCTTCTCACAGCAAGAAGGTCGCTGGTTAAAGTCCTGACTGGGTCAAGTGGCATTTCTGTGTGGAGTTTGCATCCATTTGTATTCTCCCTGTGTTGGCGTGGGTTTTCTCCAGGTGCTCCGGTTTCCACAGTCTAAAGACATGCGGTATAGGTGAATTGAATAAACTAAATTGGCCAAAGTGTATGTGTGTGAATGAGTGTGTATGGATGTTTCCCAGTACTGGGTTGCAGCTGGATATGGTATGCCCTATCTACTGTGTAAAACATATGCTGCATAAGTTGGCGGTTCATTCCGCTGTGGCGACCCCTGATCAATAAAGGAATTAAGCTGAAGAAAAATGAACGAATGAATGAATGATTTATTTTCCTTTAATGTAAAAATGCAGGGTTCCACACAAATCAATTCTTTCATGTTGTCCCAACAAAAATCGATTAAGCTAGATATAACAAATTTAAGTGGATTGAACTTAATTCAATTAAGATTTTACCCCCAAAAAAATCTCAAGAATTGTTTCAGCTTATTTTAAATAAGTTTGCAGCAAAAAAAAAATAAGTGTAAATGTATATAAATATAAAATCAATAAATCGAATAGGTAAATACTTAATGTACTGTTTGTGTGTAGCATATTACAACTAAAAGTTCAAAATATTACAGAAATTCATATTACACAAATTAAATACTTGAGAGTGCTTGTTACTATGCTTGCAATTATTTTGACTGAAAAATCAGACAAAAGTCTTATAATTTAATGAATAAATTAATGTATTAATGAATAAAATCATTCATTTACTAATGAACACAAACATGCATAAGTAAATAAATAAAATAATAAATACATGCACAAATAAATGCAAATATAAAGAAACACAATTAAAAACAGCACACAAGAGTACATACAGCAGGGAAAATAAGTATTGAACTTACGTACACATCTTGTTTTGTTTTTTTCTGGGAATATTTATAAAGGAGCTGTTGACATGCAATTGAACCAGATTTTGGTAAAAACCCAAACAATACAAACAAAACAAAACACAAAAAATTAGTTATTACATTAAGTATATATATGCTTAAAGCATCTGTTTTATGAGAAGTGCTTCTCATATAATTTGTGAATGACCTGTATGGCTTTACTGTAGACATTTATTCAAGCGAGAATGACATCGACTGAAACTCTGTCATATACCACGGCCACCAAAAGGGTACCCTTTGTAGTGGAAACGCAAGCCTGATAAAGGTGATCCGTACTGTACCAGTCAGTGGAAACGAGCCATTAGAAATATGTTTTCTGAGAAAAATGGTTACGCGTTCAATACTTATTTTCTCAGCTTTATATATAAAACATAAACCAACATGCAACCTAGAAACAAAACCTAATAAATCAATCTGGATATGTCATATTCAAAACACAAGTGTGACTAAACAACAACAACTGGATTTTACTCCACATGAATGTGGCAATCATTTGTTTACAGAATGCCTTTTGATCATTATGTTGCTTGGAAACTGCATACTCCCTAAATATCAGCAAAATAATAATAACAATGCACTGATTTACTCTCTTTGAACATATTACAGTTCGCTTTCATTTTCTAGAAGCAACAAAGACTTATCAATTAAATTCAAAGCAGAGTGATAACAGATGCCAATGTTCAATAAATAAGTAAATATATCAATGTTTTAGTTCCTCACCGCAGTCAAACTATTTATTCTTTGTACGCTTCATTCTCATTTATTTTTTCTTGCCTGCTTTTCCTTCACAAACACACACGCACACACACACACATGTATAATTTGTAATCTCAGTGGAATTCCTCTTAAACAAAGTGTTGGCGACAGAGAGACAGACTGTGAACACTCAGGAAATGAAGCACCTCGTTCACAGGCTTTGAAGAGAAAATGACGCCTGACCCCTGCTAATCAAACACACCTCCAGCTCTGCGTGTGTCTGTGTGAGAAAGGCACACACACACATAGTACACACACACAGCTTGTTTTACAATATGCACTGGGGCCTAATCCTGAAACCTACAGTAATAGTGGTAAGTGTCAGATAACGAGAGAAAATGGCTTGAGTGGCCACTAGAGCAAAAGAAGCAGTACGCTGGTATAATGATGCTAGATGAAAACACTATAGATTTTGTGATATAAATATACTCATAGACACTTGTAGAGGAGTTTAAAATGGCACTGTAAGAAGCACGCCAACCTGATTCATCATGTTTCTGGATTAACATCTATGTTGATCCTGACATGGGCCGGTATAAGATTCTGGCGGTATGATAACCCTGTATAAAAATATCATGGTTTCATGGTTGATGATATTGTGATTACTGCTCTAAAATATATTCTTTTTAAATATCTGGGTAAAAAAAAACAACACAATTTTGAACACAAAATGTTTTATTTTGAGAAACATTTATAATATTTCAGAACAGTAAACATAGGCTAAATAATTCAAATGAATCATTGACTTCTGTTCTCTTCGATAGTTTCAAAAACACAGATTTCTCTGCATCTTTGGATATCTTGTCTGCTGGAAATACTGTTGTCCGTAAATAAAAAAATCTTACACATACCTAAGATACGGTATAGTTAAAAATTTTGTACTTAAAGGGTCCATATTGGTACCTCAAAAGTATATATTATGGCTCAATTCCACTGACTGGTACAGTACGGTACGGGTCACCTTTATCAGGCTTGCGTTTCCACTGCTAAAAGGGTACCAATGGTACTCTTTTGGTGGGCGTGGTGTACGACAGAAAGTTGCAGTCAACGTCATTTTCGCTCAAAAAAAATGTCCAAAGTAAAGCTGTACGGGTCGCTCACATATCATATGAGCAGCACTTCTCACAAAACAAATGCTTTACACACATAAATACTTGTGTATAAATGTTTATTGCTAACTTTACTATGAACATGACTTGAATATAACTGCAGATCAATGACTGTAGTGCGAAATGGCCTACTGTAACGTCTGCAATTATATAAAATAAATAAATAAATGCAACATGTATGAACACATACAGACCATTGCAGTCTCCGATATGTTACCACTTACAGAAAAACTACACACAGCATACATTTAGTCCTTATTTAGGTTCAAAACAGCAGGAAATAGAGCCCACAGTCAGAGCAAACCTCTCATGATTAAATGTGTCTGTAATCTTCAGCAGCACGTGTAGCCTCTTGTTAGAAAGTAATTCCATCATTCCGAGTTCATAGTAGTCCTAAAGATGATAATAATAGTTAAACATGGCAGTTTGTTCACGTTTGCTGAAAAAATAATGTGCTCCTTTTTTCCTGGCTTCTCCTTTAGTTTTTTGGCGCGCCACTCTCACGTTTGTCAGTTTCTGACAGGATCAGGTTTCAAAAGCACGTCAATAATCAAGCGCACGTTATTATCATCAGCTCAAGAAGTTTGTTATTTCAAATAAAGAAACGCGACGAGCACAAGCAAAACCGCAAAACCGCTCGTGCTTTAGACTGGCTCGAAAAAACTACGGGGCACAGGGTAAAATCTGCGGGGTTTTTTACCTTTGTGGCTGTTCATCAAGATGACAACAATGTACATTTGAGCCCAGATCGAACAGGCCTCGTTATTATATGTTATTATATGGATATATAGTCTCTCGGTTGTGCATGAAAACATGGCGGCTCCTTTGTTTTCATTCTGGCTTGTTGCGTGAGCTCGTGACGCATCTCTGTAAACCAATAGCGTTCAGCTGCGCGTCTAGCCCTTTGGGACCCTTTTGGTACCCTTTCTCGTGTTTGGTACCCTTTCAAAAGGGTGCCAAAAAAGTGGTACGGTACGGTTCGGTTCAGTACGCCTTTTGACAGTGGAAACGGCCATAAAAGCGTACTGACCCGTACCGTACCAGTCCGTGGAAACGAGCCATTAGTACCTACAAATTTTAAGAGGAACTTTGTACTTTTTAGGTACTAATATGTACCCTTGAGGTATTAATATGGACCTTGTAGGTACAAATTTGTACCTTTTGAAAAAACATTTGTAATGTTTTTCTTACTATAAAATTCAATGGTTACATACTTTCCCCTTTCTTCAAAATATCATCAATTGTGTTCAACAGAAGAAAAAAAATTGATCATAAGAAAAAAGATTGACTCAAGTAATGAGTAAATAAAAGATTTTGAGTGAACTACCCCTTTAAATCACTGAAATGGTAACTAATTCTGAGGGTAGGGTTAAAATGCCAATCCTTTAATGGAATTGAAGTGCAAATGAAAAGGACAGATTCTAAAGGGGAATAAAGTAAAGAGTGAAAGAGAAATGTGATAATGTGAGAGCACAAGCAGGTCAGAAAGCCAATGGTTAGTGTGGCAGCACGACTCCACAGGTATCCACTGCCCCCCCATTTCTCCTAAATCACTCCTTCCATTTGAGCGCTGGCCCCTCGGGTGCCTCTGAGGGGGGTAAATGTGCCAGTGGAGGGAGGGTCTTATGAGAGGGTGAAAGAGAGCAGCTGGCATTAGCTTAGTGAGAGCTAATTATTAGACCGTTGGAAGGGGGAAAAAATACATGACGGATGTGTTGCATGAGCGTCTTGATGAATGAATGGGTTTTTTTTAACGTGAGCTACTTTTGTGGGAAACACAATGTGCCCAAATTCCCCCCAGGGCCTATGATGTGTGTGTGTGTGTGTGTGTGTGTGTGTGTGTGTGTGTGTGTGTGTGTGTGTGTGATTAATGACAAATTTACCCTTTCTCTTTATGAATGCTTATAAATAATAATAAGACCTGTCACGTTGCAGGGTGCGCTGTGCAAGCGCAGCTGCCTTTTACTGGAACCTGCAGTAAATCAAAGCGTCTGTGTATGTGTGTGTGTGGATCCGTGTGGAAGGGGCTTGGATCGGTGCTTCAGGGGGTTTATGAGGAATCACGGCTGCGACACACGTTTAGAAACATGTTGAATGTGTGCGGACTTGATTTTCTCAGACTCACTGTGATGTTTCGCACTTCTGAACAGCAAGAAAACAAGCTACTGGCTCTGGGCCAAATAATGACAATAATGCAGTGATGAGAATATAGAACTGTAAGAAATTAAATATGGTTGGTTTCTTTTCTAGGGGTGGGGGCCAAAAAAAAGTACACTTTTAATAAAAATGTTTTATGTAATTAGCCTAAAATCATACAATAAAGTGTGTTAAAATTAAATTTTTATGGCTGTAATATGTTTTACATATTAGTAAGTTAATGCAATCTAACTTAAAAAAACAAAGCAAACAAACAAAAACAAAAATTACTAATTAAATTTAATTTAATTAATGTTAGAAAAATAAGTAAATTAATTAATTAAAATAAATAAATTACTTAATTTACATAAATAAAAATAAATTAATAAAAAAAACTTTAATAAATAATAAATAAAATAAATAAATTATATAAAAAAATATATATAAATAAATAAAAGTTTTATGTAATTAGTCTAACCAAATAATGAAGTGTGCTAAAATATCATTTTTATGGCTGTAATATTTCACAAATTTTGTGAATGCCAATGATGTTAGTTATTCCATTCTAACATCAAAAAAGAAAAAAAAAAAAAATTGATTAATTCATAATAAAATAAAAAAATATAAAAAAATAATAATAAATAAAAATATATATACACAAATAAAAAAATTAAATAAATAGTTTATTTATTTAAATTAACTAATTAAAAAAAAAAATAATAATAATAATAATAATTAATTTATTAAAATAAAATTTAATAAATTTTTAAAGTAATAAAATAAATATAATAAATAAAACAAATAAATAAAACTAATAAATTAAAATTAAAAATAAATAAAATAAACAAATAAATTAATAATTAAAAATAAATTATTAAAAATTAATAAAATAAATAAATAAACTATATTTATATGTGGAAGTCTGACTTTTAACAATATTTTATTTCCAAAAAGCAAAAAAAAATGAAATGGGTAAATAATAATTTCTGTATAAAAAAATATATAAATAAAGCATTTAAAATCAATTAGAAAATGCAGGATTTAAATAAATCAATGTATAAAAATGCATCATTAAATGCATTAAAATTCCTAAATGCATCAAGCATACAAGCTGACAGCCACACCAACGCAACATTTCATACAACTTTTATATAACAATGTATTTTCAAACTAAAATGAGCATCACATCATTTTACCCATGCAGAGAAAAACAGAAACAGACGAGACAGCATTCAGCGGGAAAGGCTGTGAAATAAGAACAAACGGTTGCAGCTCGGAGTCGGCAGAACATGTGGTTTCTAGAGAGTTACCATGGAGACCAAAACACATCTGTGCTGCTTTGACAACAGCAGGCAGTTTTTAGAACAGCGCTGACGCTCAAAAAAAGCCGAGATGTTCATTTTTTATCCATAGTTCCTTGCTAGTAATCAGACACTCTCTCTCACACACACACACACACACACACACACACACACACACACACACACACTAGCACACACACTAGCACACACACTAGCACACACACTAGCACACACTAGCACACACTAGCACACACTAGCACACACACACACACTAGCACAGCTTGAGACAAATTGACTACAAGGCGTTTGACATTCCGGTAGCTGGAAGCAAGTTGTCCATCTCACTTATATGTTTGGCCTCTTTGTTCCTGTAGGCTGACCAGCAGGAAAAGGGAGGATGCGGTGAAAAACAGAAGCACACAGGGCCTCGGTAAAAGAATCAAAAGCACTAATCAGGCATCTTGCAAGAACTAATGAGCCGGAAACATCCACTGAGAGGTCAATCAGACCTGATCATCCGTCCACTCCAACGCCCCCTTTCCCTCGCAGACAATTTCACACATACAAATGATATTAGAATTTTCCAAAGGTTTTAGTATCACTTTAAAAGCAGTCAAAAAAAAAACTGAACAGATTATGAGAAACTGCTGTATTATAAAGAAAGCAGTTGTAAACAGTATTAGTCTGATAAAAAAAATGGTAAAAAAAAAAAAGTTCATGTTCAGTGCTCACATATATGAGTGCACCCCTCACAAATCTCTCTTTTAAATTGATATTTTCTATAGGATTCATTCATTCATTTTCCTTCGGCTTAGTCCCTTTATTCATCAGGGGTCACCACAGCGGAATGAACCACCAACTTATCCAGCATATGTTTTACGCAGCGGATGCCCTTATAGCTGCAACCTTGAGAAACACCAATAGCGGAGGAAACCCACGCCAACACAATGAGCTATAATTTAGAAATTTTTTTTTTGCTCGTTCAAACTACTTATTGACTACTTAGCTGAAACAACACAATTCTTGAGATTTCATTGGGACAACTTTTTTTTTTTATGATTAATCCACATAAATTTGTTGAAAGTGTAAATTTGTTTAAGTTAGCTTAATCAATTTGTGTTGGGATAACATGAATGAATTGTGTGGAACCCACAATTTTTTTACAGTGCATGCAAACTCCACACAGAAATGCCAACTGACCCAGCCTGGACTTGAACCAGCGACCTTCTTGCTGTGAGGCAACAGTGCTGACAACTGAGCCACTGTGCTGCTTCTATAGGATGCTTTACAATATTATTTTTGTGCATTGATATTATATTAATCAATCATAATGCCAAATCTGGAGCTAATCTTTTTTATTGCAGTTTCCAAATGTACATGTATGGTACACAGGGTTTCCCACATTGGGTACACAAAACAACCAAACATCTAGGAATCCAGAAATTGTAGAAATGAAAGAAAATACAAAATACAAAAATTCAATAGATAAATAAATAAAATATGGAAATTACAATTCAAGGACATTATAAGAACAATCAAAACAATACTCTTAACTATTATTAATTACAATAATTGTTTCGTATACCATCAAAATGAAAACTGATAAAACTGATTTGTTGCTTTTCAATAAAATTCAATTGTGTTCTCCTAAACCAAAAAAAGCATGTTAAAATGTTATTTTTTAAATTTATTTTTAAAATAGGTATTGTTCTTCTCACTATATTTCTTGTATGCCTTCTCTCATAAAAAAATAAATAAACTAAATAAAATTCACATCTTTTTGAAAATCTGGAGCTAATCTAACAAAATAATTTACGATAACAGTCCAAAAATTAGTAGCCCAAATTTGTATGTTAGAGAAAAATATTAAATACAAATTTTAAAATAGGGGAAAAATCATGAGAAAAAATGTGTTATAGTTTTTAGTTTAATAAATATATCTGTTTATTAAATCTGTTTTGTTTAAATGCACCAAAATTCATTGCGTAAATTCACTGAGAAATGGATAAACATATCCATTTTCAAAATGGGGTGTACTCAATTATGCTGAGCACTGTAACCTACTTTCTTCATCTTGTCCCAACACAAATAATTTGAAAAATGAACATTTTTTTACAGTGTATATACAGAATATATATATACGTTTGTGAGGATAAAAAATATATATATAAACCTTGTGTTTGTGAATCACTTATAATTATATTATACAGTGCTCAGCATATACAAGTACACCCCTCACAAATCTCTCATTTAAATAAATATTTTCTATAGGAAGCATGACAGTATATTTCTGCATATACCTTAGATTAGTCAGCACTGAAGCCCCTACTGAATAAAGTAGGGATGCACCGATACCAATTTATTTTTAAATGATCTGATCTCGATACTAAAGTTCTGAGTATCGACCGATACAGGTCCGATCCCAATATTGTGCTGTTTATTATTATTATTTTATTTTTTTATTATTAACATAATATATATAGTTCTGGTGATAAACTCAAATAATATATCTTCTTTAGTAAAAAATAACAGACCTATAGGCCTACTGTAGATGACAGATGGCACAATTTAAGTAAATATGATGCTTAAACTATGGGCTACATTATTTGAGCATTCATTATGACATTGATTTGATCTGTTGTGGTCCAGCCTATGTTTACTTTATTTTTCTTTGAAATCTGTAATAGGCTACCACTATTGACCCTAATCGTTGGTAAAACAGTCGGCCTTTTAGCAAAGCCTGATATTTTCCTGCAGGTTTGAAGCAGACTAAACTAAACCGTCTGAGACCAGTTTTACTTAAACATTCCCTCGCCTATATAGCCGCGTGAGATGGAGAAACCATTATCTTTTTGAAACTAACTTCGTTTGGTATAATTTGTTGGTTATTTAATTTTATATTTATGTTAGTCAGTTATTTACAAAATAAACAAGAATATTTCAGGTGAAGTTCAAAACAAGGTCCGCTTATATGCTTTAGCGCACAATCTGACAAACTAATCTGTTAAATAAAATTTTAATATATATAAAATTACAGCGAAATATTCACAGTTTCAGAGTAGCCTATATTAGGCTAAATAATGTTCTGTTAATGACAATTCATATGCGCCGGGGCGTCATTTTCACTTTTAATCAACTAAACCACAATGAGCCAGGCTTTACAAACTTTTCGCGGCACAAACACAAGAAGGAACAAACATTAGCTGAAGGAACATAATAACAAAGTTAGCCTATTATAAGAATAATCCTACGGAGCGGCGCATGTCGCATCTGCGCAGCCGGTGCCTGAATGAAGCGCTTGCATGAGACATAGCGCGCAGCCCTCTATATATAGGTATACGGACACTTCCAAAACAGCAGCACAAAGGGGGGAAAACAGTGCGTTGAGAATGTCCAATGATTATTGAGCCTTTTCTAATTTTAAGTTTCAGGTAGGCCTACTTTGTGTGTCAAGCGCAGGTAATTGCCTAACCCTACTCCAGTGTTGTGAATGCGATCTGCTGATCTAACAGACACAGCGCGTGATTTAGAAACAGCCATAATCTCTATGTTGCACGTCAAAATGAACCCATTTAATGCACAACTAAAT
Source organism: Danio tinwini (assembly GCA_903798205.1). Lineage (NCBI taxonomy): Eukaryota > Metazoa > Chordata > Actinopteri > Cypriniformes > Danionidae > Danio > Danio tinwini. The sequence continues at coordinate 2,201,670 of CAIGQZ010033037.1, forward strand.
GCATTTCCACACTGATTATTTAAACTAACAGGAACAAATAGTATTGGAGAAAGTTTTTCGTGCTGTCATGAACGCGACACGCAGCTTGAATTGTGAATGAATAAAGAATGATTGACAGGCGCAGCGGCGGGAAGCACTGAAGTTAACATGAATTTAACCACGTGAATATTCATCTGTGCTTCACATTAAACTATAGAATGGCTTCAAAACATTTATGATATAGTAGGTCTGCTTGACAACTTTCTAGTGCCTTATAATAGGCTTCCTTCGTGGCTTTTGTTAGCTTATAAATTACACAGAATACAGCGCACACGCAAGATCGGATTTGGATCGGTACCAGCTGGCCGATACCCGATCCAGCAAACATATGCGATATCGAACAGATATCGGATCCAAGTATCAGGATCGGTGCATTCCTACAATAACAGTCCAAAAACTACTACAGCCAAATGTATATGTTGTAGAAAAATATAAAATACAAATAATTAAAGAGGAAAAAGCAAGAGAAGCAAAAAAATTTAACATTTTAGCTTGAAATTGATTGTATTATCTTTCAATTTCTAAAGATGTTTGGTGACAAAACTATTATTTTAATAAATATATCAGTTAAAATATAAGACCAATATTTACTGAAAATATTAATTTTCAAAATGGGGTGTACTTAATTATGCAGAGCACTGTACACTGGTGTTTTTATAAACTGAGTATCCCTGCCTTCATTTTTTTTTTTTATCCCTGTCTACATGAAAACGTAAAAATGCATGCATGTTCAAGGCAAATGCATGCATGTTCAAGGCACAACGAACCAACAGGCAGTGATAATGACACTTTAATGCTGGGTTCACAGCAAATGTAGAATTAACTATTTTCATGAGTAAATTGCATACAAGTTAAAGCAAATGTAAAAACAGAGGCAGATTACCATCCCGCTGTGCGAACGACACTGAACATGTGACACGTTTGCCGTGAACATGCAGAATTTGCAACAATGACATCTTCTGCATTTGGTGTGAACCCAGCAGTGTTAGCTATTTGGAAAAGAGAAAACAGCGTGCACACAGACGTCATGAGCCAAAAACTAAAGTTTTAATGGACACACTGCCACATTGTAACTGGTGTTACAAAAACCTAAAACCTAACCAGAGTTTTAAAAAAAAATTTCAGTTTCAGTCACATGATACTGGATTTTTGTGTGGTCAAACAGTCAAACTTTTAATTTATTAAAAAAGAATATTTTATTTATTTTTATTATTATTAAAATACCGTGTGGACAGGGCCTTATTGGAATACCACCCAAAACAGAAAAATCTGTCATCATTTGTACTCACCAGTTTTTATTTACTTAACCATTTTTATCAGCTATTTTAAAAAAAGCTGAAAACCGGTAACTATTGACTTCCATATTAGGAAAAACAAATACAATGAAGTCAATGTTTACAGGTTCACAGCATTCTTCAAAATATCTTCTTTTGTGTTTGCCATAATAAAGAAACTCATAAAGGTTTAGAACCATCTGAGGTTAAGTAAATAGTGAGTACATTTCATTTTTTGGTGAACTACCCCTTTTTCTTTAGACTTTCTTATTGAATTTCAATTGGGAAGACATTGTTCCAACACAACAGCCAACATGACTGAGTAATATATGTGTCAGACAAAAAAAAACCCTGCAAAAATTACAGTTTATCCACTAGGATCTTAAGGGATTCCTGTATGATCCCACTGGGATATTTTAGGATTGGCTCCAATTATAACAGAAATCCTGCTAGGAATTCCAATAAAATATTTAAGGCATGCAAAAGGCAATCCAATCGAGAAAAGTGGTTTTGTGTGTGGTGGAAAGGGCTTAGCTTGTGAATATCATTGGTCATGTCTCTAAAATTGCATTTGCAAAACAGGCAGAATGAAATCCAGAGCATTTAAAAGAAGATGCCCGCTGGTTCGAGCCATATGAAATCTCCCAGCAGAGGGCACACACACACGCATGCACACATCCATATACCATAAACCAGTCTCAAGCTTTGTACGAGAATGTAAACATGGATTCTATGTATAGATATTTAGGTCAAAGTCAAAAGGGGATTTTTAAGCATTTAAACTAATTTGAATGTGTTCTGTTTAATAGTTGTTGTTTTTCCTGAGGAAACAATAAACTACTAAGATACATGTACAATGATTTACAGAAGAACCCCACTAACATATCATTCAGTAGAACAATAATTATATAGCCTACACACACACACACACACACACACACACACACACACACACACACACACTTTTTTTACTTGTCCAAACTACGCATTTAAAATGAGCTGAATCAACACAATTCTTGAGATTTCATTTGAAAAACTTTTTTTATGTTCAATGCACATGAATTTGTAAAAAAATGTTAAGAATGTTAAGTTAACTTAATTGATTTGTGTTGGGACAACATGAATGAATTGTGTGAAAACCTGCATTTTTACAGTGCACAAAATAATAATTTGTTGACATGTTAAAAGGTTTTAAGGATCACAGTGTTTTGTTTTGTTCCATAGTTTAGAATTGTTTTTGCTTTGTTTAGATTTGTTTTTTGTTTAATTTATATATTTTTGATTTGTTTAGATTTTTGTTGTTTTGCTTTGTTGTTTGGATATTTTGTTTTGGTTTAGATTTTTTGTTTTCTTTTGTTTATTTTTTTGTTTTGTTTCGATCGTTTTGTTGTTTAGATTTCATTAGTTTTTTGTTTTGTTTAGATTTTTTGAATTTTTCGTTTAGATTTGTTTAAATTTTTTGTTGTTAAAATTGTTTTGTTTTGATTTACTTAGATAATTTTGTTTGGTTGTTTAGATTTCATTAGTTTTTTTTAGATTTTTGGATTTTTTGTTTAAATTTTTTGTTGTTTAAATTTTTTTTGTTTTGATTTAGTTAGATTGTTTTGGTTTTTTGTTTAGATTTTAGTTTTGTTTTACTTACATTTTTGTTTTGTTTAGACTTTAAATTTAGATTTTAGTTTATTATTTTTATTTTATATTTTTATTCTTTTACATTTTATATTTAATTTTTTTTCAGGTTTTATTTATATTTAATGTTTTTATTTTTTTTGATTTTATATTTGTATTTTATTTATATTTAAATGCTTTTATTTTATTTTATTTATATTTTATTTTATTTTACTCAATGTTGAAAAAAACTATATTGTGCAACATATTAGTTTCAGGATTCATCATCACCGCTCCTCGACACCACTAATAAACAACTGACATAAAAATGAAGTGATCTGCTCTGGAAGAAGAAGACTTGTTCCGATGCATTATATACATCTCTAACAACACTTATTACTGCATGCTAAACCTATGAGAGACAAACAATTATGATCCATCAAGTCTTTGAGACGTTCTCAGAGAAACAGGAGGTGACAGCATGTATCTGATAAGTGTGTGTTTCCAGCCCAGACAAACTACGTCTGCTTCAAGAGAGCTATTCAGACTCATTACGATCTCATCAAGAAAGGCCCATTCGTTAAGACAATTAATTAGAGTAGCGGACGCCTGTGGAAATTGATAATAATAATAATGAAGGGCGTGATGTCTGCTGATTGGTTGATGGGGCAGGGACCCAGGTGCGAGTTTACGATTTTTAATTGCAATCAAGCATTTTGCACAATGTGTTTTATTAGTTCTATCCAGTGCTGTTGACTTGCTAACCTCTTCTGAAGTGGTTGCGCGGGGAGAGAGCTGATATGTGCGAGTTGTCACTTATGTTAAGAGTTAGCAAATTATCAGTCAAGAGGATGAGCTGAGATTTAAAAAATGTTCTCGAGCTGTCAGTCAAGTGTTTCTGAGTGTGTGAAGCCTAATGAAGATGCTGTGAAGCTTCACTGGCGGCCTGAAACTTTGATGAAATAATTTAGAAGGGAAACTGATGCATAATGTCAGTATTAATTGGAGTACTGGGGGATGCACAATATTATAGGAGTGTCACTGGGATTAGTAGATAAAGGTTTAAAATGTAAAATTAGACATGGGAGTGATGTGAAAACTATGACATATGCCTTAATAAACATGGTGAAACACACAAAAACTTTAAAATTACTTTGATTTATGAATAAATTAAGTAGTTTTTGATATCATAAATAAAAAATAAATATACATCATTTAATAAAATATATAAAACATCAGCGTATGAGATTATTTATTAGCTCTCCTATGAAATTTTAATTCTTTTAAAAATATTTCCCAAGTGTTGCTCAATGGAGAGACTTTTTTTCCAACACATTAATAAACCCAACAGCTTTAATAACTAATTTCTAATTAGGGATGCAATCATGGTTTCACGGTTTTCTCGATTATTATGCATTCATTAATTTCAAAACACTACTAGTTTAATAAATCACATGAAAACACCTTATATTTTAAAAGTTAGTTATTGCTGCTCAGTATTAATATTAGCACAAAATAAAAAATAAAATAAAAAAAATGTACAAATACAATAGTCCATTTCTCTCTTTGGTCTTAAAACTAATTGAAAAAAAGTTTCTGACCTTCAAACATACATAATAATTTTACACTGAAAATAAATGACAGAACAATGAATGAATAAATATATAAATATATTAAGTATTAAAACAATATTTTCTATAATGTAAATCGAAGCTACATATTAGTTCAGTATGTCCCTTTTTTTAAAGAGAACAAATATAGTCAATGTAGTCGGTGCGCTCACAGCATTCTTTCAGGTACACCTGGAAAGTGTGCTTGTGTCAAGCCACTCGCATGCCGCCCCCATTGAAATAACGAACGCCTAAGACTCAATATGGGAACAACCCTTAGTTTAAGTTACTAGCGCACAGACGGCATAAGTTTGTTTAGTTGCAGCAGTTTTGTTCCGTGCAGAAACGCAGTGTTGAGAAGCATTTATGAAAAATTAACTGTGACGTATTAATAGTAAAATCGGTTAATCATTGCATCCCTATTTCTAATAACTTTTTTCTTTTGTCTTTGTCATGATGATAGTACATAATATTTTGCAAGACTCTAGTATTCAGCTTAAAAAGCAGTTTAAATGCTTAACTAGGTTAATTAGTTTAACTACACTGTAAAAAAAATATTCATAAAATTAGCAGTTTTCTGTATTATATGATTCATGTTTTTATTTTTTTATTTTCTCCCGTTTATTTATGTTTTTGAATTACATTATGGGACCTTGATCTTTCTCAACAACTTAATAACTTAGTGTCTTTAATGCTGGCATGTAATTGCTGATAATCAAATTGTGTGATGTTTAATATAATCTAAAAACCAAAAATGCTGTATATATTGTTTGCTTTTGGGTTAGTTTTTTTTTTGTAAATTTGCTGCACTTTCTATTAGCAAAACTAACAATAATCAACAAATGTTACAATTCTCACTAAAACATAGCAAAAAATTATCTTAAAAACAAAATATTGTATATCAAAAAGGAAAACAACAAGATTTTTTTGTTTCTATTAAGAAAAAAAAATCACTTAAATTTGGCATATTTCTTAAAATAAGACAGTATTTTTTTGCTTGTCTAGAAAATGCTTCTTGATTTAAGAATGTTTAAGTCACTGAAGCTATTTAAATGTGCACAATTTCAAGAAAATGTATTTTTGCTATTTAGAAGTTTGCTAATCTGTTGCCATAGTCTAAGTATTAATGCAATTAAGTT
>CAIGQZ010033037.1:2207739-2231103 GCA_903798205.1 Danio tinwini
ATATATATACATACATACATATACATACATACATACATATATATATAATTATTATTACATTATTATTTAATATATTCAAAATAGTATGAATAAATTCTAATTTAAATAAATTACTATAAAAATTTACATTTTTAAATTATATATATTTTTTTTACATTTTTAAATGTTTACATTTTACACTAAAAATACATAAAAAAATGTACAAATGAAAATAACAATTTTAATTAAAATTTATTTCAATTCAATTTTATATTCAATATTAATAACCAAGTCAAAAAAGTAGATTAAAACAATGGCCAGTAACGTGTCTAATATAGGAGATTTCATTTGTGATGTATATGTGCCTGTGCAAATAACGACTTTAAATGAATAGTGCACGCAAACGGGCATATGGGAGGTTTTTCCGTGATCATCTTACTCATAACCAGCTTAAATAATTGGAAAATATATGTCACGATTGTTGCACATGTAAACAATCAGTGAATCACAGCACAGCCACAGCACTGCTTGAAGGAAACAATTCAATTTAATTCATGTTTATTTTTATAGAATTCTTTACAATAATTACAATTCAATTTAATTGAATTACAATCAAATTCAGAAAGGTTAAGGTATTTAGTTACCATAACTTTATTAGTTACTAATAAGTTTAACTAATTAAGTAGTAAGTAATAGCTTTTAACAGTTAAAGATATTATATATAAACCTAGCTAAACTGCAGTTATATAGTGAGATGTCTATGTGTACATGTTCAAGGAAGTGTATTTGTGTATTAAGTGTATGTGTTGTCCAAAACACATATAAGGTTAGCAAATGATGCACCAAATTAGCAAAATATGAAATTAACAAAACAAGAGTGTCTAAACAATCAATGCAAATGAGTTCTCAACCCCAACAATAACCGACTGAATGATTGTGCCGATGTACATCAATGAACTATATTCTTTGAAGGAGGTCAGTCTAAATGATGCACGCTTCATGTCTGATGCTAAAGATCTGATTAAATAGCAAATGTTCTTTGTTGTACGTGTTCAAAAAGAAACTACTGGCAAAGGATGGCGTTCTCTCATCAAAGCTCTTTGTTCTCAGAGTCGAGAAACGTTCCCCCAGTCTGGGAAATCAATGCTGGGACGAGGGATAGAGCAAAACACATGGAAATGAGAATGCATAATACATGGGCGGCCCAATGAGAGCAGACCTGCATCATGCTGCCGCTTCCTTTCTTCAGCTAATATTAGAAGCTGAGTCTAAAAGCAACTCGTGCTCTCAGAAATGCAAAGTGACAGCATCAGCCCACCCATCATAACTACAATGAATATTAATATTTAGAGTCATGGGAAACATATGGTTATGGAGTCGCTTTTAGAGGTGTATGCTATATGACAAACAGCACAACAACTTGCTCATACTTATGGGTTGGGTAGACAAACTTTAAATTATATATATTTGATGCTCAAATGTAAAAAAAAAAAAAAAAAAAAAAAAAAAAAAAAAAAAAAAAAAAAAAATCGCACGTTAAACCATATGTGCTATGGACATACTGATAAAAAAATTGGTGAAAATATCAAAGATTTGCACTTTCATTCAAAATATTGGGGTAATTTTTTTTAAGGTTTGTTAGAGATTTGTGTGTAGTAGCAGCCTGATTTCATTGTGAAACTTAACTATTTCATGTTTTGTCAATTTAGTGGCTAACTCGTAAGAATTTGTGCAAGTTCTTTCATACAAAAATGTACGATTTTGAAAAGTAGGCATGGCACCAAACCATTGGGGATAAACAAATCGTACTAATCAAAGTGCTGCACGATTCTGGCTAAAATGAGAATAACAATTTTTTTTTTTTTTTTTGCTTTAAATCAAGATCACAATTTTCTCACAATTCTGTAGATGTAAAATAAAGGTTAATATGAGTAGGCTATTATTATTGTTAAATCTCAAACATATGGTTATAAAATAACAATAACATTAGGCCTATGTGTCGGTCTATTGTTGGTTAAAATGCTAAATTTTGTAAAGACTTGGATTGGTGAACTTAGACTTTAAATATATTGTGGTCATTAATGCACACTAAAGTGTTGACATCAGAATACAACTACTTATAATTCTAAAGTTGAATTATTATGGTTGAGACATGCTTGCAATCTGTCATTGACAATGTTATTAGACCATTTTTTTACTGGTAAACTAAGACATTTGTCATTATCAGATTCCCTCTTGCATAATATTCAACATTATATAGGCTACAGTAGTTAAACTGACCCTGTAATCATTTATTTTTATACTTTAATTTCGAGACAGCGATACTGAAGATGCAAAAGTGCTGAATTTAACATTTTGTGACATGCACACAAACTTGCATATACTATTTTACCCTATACTCTACTGTCACACTATACTGTTTTGTGTAACAATAATAAATAAGGGCGATGCAGTGGCGCAGCATATATAAAATATAACAATTAAAATGTTTAAAAATCCAGGTCCAAGTTAATTAAGTACAAGGCCATGGTGCTCAAAGGGAAAAAGGTGGTTGGTTTGCCATCTCCAAGTTGGAGGAAAGTCTTAACCCCAGGTGGAGGAGTACAAGTATGTTGGGGTTTGTTCACGAGTGAGGGAAGGATGGAACATTGACAGGCAGATCGGTGCAGGCGGCAGCAGTAGTGCGGTCGATGTACCGGTCCGTTGTGGTAAATAAGGAGCTGAGTTGAAAGGCAAAGCTCTCGATTTACCAGACAATCTACTACTCACCTATATATTGTGTTTGCAATATCATACACAAATGTTTTATTTAATTTTTTTACTTGATTTATGGATTTTACAGCATGATAGTACAAACTTGACAGGGTTTGAAGCCTCTGTGAAATCAAAATATGCAATGTTTTGCAAGCACATATTGTTGTTCTTAAGGTGAATAATAAAAAAATGGTTTTGGTAATATTCAAATAAAGTCTGACCTTTAGAGTGGCGGTCCTTCTGTTGATGTCAACCTGAGGGGTTTCATTGCAACGGTATATTAATATCCTTAACCGCGCCCCTCTTACCATTAGTTTGCTATGAGGGAATGATATGCAAAAGACAGCCCAGCCTCCTACTCAATATTCCATTTCAGTTGGAAGTACATCAACATACTGAAAGAAAAAACTCAGCAACTTCCAGCTGTGCTGAGTTCAGACTGCAGGATTTTTAAAGTAGTCACATCACAGATGTTTTCACACTGCATGACTATCTGGGGAAGCATTCTGCCACTGCTTTACACTGCAAGATGGATCAGCGGGTTTCACACTGCATGACTTTACAATAGGGAGAATCGCCGACAACTTTGTCTCGGTCAGCAAACTACGCCCTACAACCAAACACACGTAGAAGTGACATCCCAGAGAAGTGACAAAATCTCCCGCTGGCAAGTAGATACCCAAACTAGTGGATGCTGCTCTTTCATTGGCTGTAGGTAATCGGCAATGCTATTTTCAATCAGAACACATTCACACGGCATGACTTTGAATCGCCGGCAGCTCCAGATATTTATCATGCCAACTATCTCACTGGTGTTAGAGACTCATCGACGAATCTCTCAGATCGGGTTCACACTGTGTAACTGTTACTCACATGAACAAGCACCAATTTGCCTGTGATTTCAGCCATTTGTCAGTGATTTCTCAAAACCTGTTGGCGGGTCAAAAATCTAAGCTAAAATCATGCAGTCTGAACTTGGCATTAAGATCATCAACATTTAAATCATGCTATGCATTATGGTTTATATGGCTGTTGCTATAGAAACACGTCCTTGCCACACACACACACACACACACACACACAAAAATCTGCTTAAAAATAAAGACTAATGGGATTATCGTACTACAATAAGATGCAGCATATGCAAATCTCAAAATAATACAAAAAAAATTAATTATACAACTCATTGACCTACAAGGACATAATTTCAGTGAATCTCTGTTTGAGTACTCCTCTCCACTCCTGAACACTTCAGGCAATGCAAAAACTGCGACTTTGTGGGATCAAAATCACGGCTGCGTTTTGTTCATCAGTGAATATGAGTTCCCACAGCTCTTTCCCCAGTCTCTGAATAGCCTTAATCAATCAAATTCTTCATGTATTATGAGATTTTTCTTATTAGAATCATCCTTCTGCATTGGAAATGTAATCGAATGAAACCCGCGGCTCATATTAGCTGAATAGAGCTTAACTATGCCGGCAAATTGAGAAAAGCGCAGTAGTTAAACGTTCAGCTTGAGCAATCAGGCTCTATTCAGCAAGAACGATCGCTCTCTCTCAATGATGACAGACATGAAATGGAAAAAAAAGAAAAGACAAATGTGTTTCAAAATTAGCTGGATGTCAGGGATGCTAACTGTTGACTTAGTGCGCATGCTGGCCTGCTATATATTTTAAGTGTTTGCGGCCCAGAGACGCACTATAATCTGCATATTAATTTGCAGTCTACAATAACATCAATTACTCAGAAGTCATTTCTTTGGAATTAGCTTTTGAAATGTGTGCTAATTAGCATGGCAAATTCATTAGGCCTATTTACGAGGTCCAAACACATTACAAGGATGACCGTGACTCAGAAAAACATCTAAAAAAATTATGTTTATTTATAAATTTCAGCAGAAGCATGAGAGGAATCAAGGGCTGCGAAATTACATTTTTTAAGTGTAAACACAGAAGGGTAGGAATTATCACTGAAGTTAATTAAAACGATATAAACAGAAGTCAGAACTGTCTTTTATCTCTTGCAGATTTTTTCTTCACTCCTTTAAATTGTGATTTTCATTGTTCTCTCATCACAGATAAGCTTTTAATCTTTTATACACTCTCAGAAAAAAGGTACACGGTGGTATAAATAATGTTCCTTAAGGAACGGTTTTGTACCTTTGTAAAAGTTGTACCTTATATGGTACAGAAAAGACCTCTTATGATACTGTTCTGTACCTTTAATGGTACAATTGAAATGAAGGTACACAATTGCTCTCATAAAAAAAGGCACATAAGTGTTGGACAACTCCTTTATTACAATATCTATGAAAATAAATATTACTATGACTACAATATTACTACAAAACAACTGGTAAAACAAAACTATAGGTATTGTAAATTAAACATTTAAGGCATTTTTAATAAACGTTTGGTAAGAATTTTCTGATAAATACATTTTCATTATTGATATCTGCACCTTTTGGCTTTTGCTTGCAAAAATCCTGCATATGCAAAGTGCTCATGTTATGAACTAATCAAACATTGTGCATTGTGTGTTATAATACTTTTGCATTATTCGATTTCTATTTTAAAATTAAGTAAATTAAATGAACTTTTAAGTAATTACAAAGGTATTGTGTGAAATTAGAAAAAAAATATTTTATATTGTATATGAGAGAATGTATTTCTGTAACATTTTTGTGAAAAGTGTTATGAAAGGTTTAGCAAAAAATAGATTTTGATTGATGTTAAATTTTTTTTAATCTTTATTGTAAATGGAAAAGGTGCATTCACACAAAAAGTAACTTTTTGATGTTTTATATTTACTGAAAATAAATTGATGCATTTTGGATATACTGTAGCAAAATGCTTTTAAACAGTTCTTGAAGGAACACATTTGACACTGTTAAGGTACCTTCATGGATCAGATTTGCACCTTTGATGAAGGTACAATATTGTATTGCAGGTTTTAAAAACCAAAAGGTACAATTTGGTTTCCCATGGTACAAATCATGTCCTTAAAATGTACAAACTGCAATAGTACAAATTTGTTTCTTTGTCTTAAAGGTACAACTGTCCCATAAAAAGGTACTGCCCCAGTGACAAGAATTTGTATCTTCTTTGGTACAACATTGTACCATTTTTTATGAGAGTGTAAGTATTACAGTGTATCCCACAGGTTTAAAATATAGCAGTGGTAGATGAATTGAAACACATGCTTTACCTATGGCACATAAATGGTTAACTACAGGTGACAAAAAATGGGTTCTCAATAGGTTAAAGTTTAAAAAAAAGCAGTTTAAATAAAAAAAAAATCCACTATTTCATTTAGGGTGCTTTCTTACTTGGATCAATTGCCTGGGCCGTACCCAAGTTCGATTGTCCCCCCCTTGCCACCTTCTCGGTTGGTTTGTCTTCACACTAGCTACGTTTCAATCCACCTATTTTTATGCACATTTTGGATATGTGCATAAAAAAGCAGTTGATAGAAACGCGAAGATGCGCATAAATTTTGAAAATGTGCATAAAAACATATGCTCATAACTGAGGAGGATAAAACTTTTTATTCGATAAGAAAAGATGGCAATAAACTGCGATGGAAACACTTTTACCAAACAAATTCCAGTATGCGCATTAAAAAAAGGTCATGTGATTTTGTTATAAAAGATCATGTGATGATAAAAATGTGTGTGAATGGACAAACCAGCAGGCTGAGCACATTGTAAAACATCTAAAATGTTGTTTTGGTCATTGTAAAACGCCTTAACCATTTCAGTATTAGTGTTATTAGTAGTATTATTTTAGTGTTAATGACCTCCACAATCAAGAGCGTCTGTGCACCGTGTCTGACGCCTCCAAACACCACCGCTCGTTCACTGCATGTCAGGATTGCCTTCTGAGGCACAAATCAATTATTAAATGAAGAAAAGATTCTCGCAGCTTCTCCTACTGCAGCAAATTTGATGCATTGGATGGAAACGCTGTTTTATTCGCAGGTCTTTTATGCGATGATCCAGTTTTGCACATAAAGTTCACATTTTTGGATGGAAAAATAGCTACAGTCTTTTTTTTACTTCTGAACCCCGGTATGCTTGCATCATCGAGCTGTTGTTGTGTGTATGGCTGTTGCTAGGTGACAGACACGAAAGCAAAGCGCCAAAATGGAAAGACGTACGCACATCGCAGTCGTTCTGCTTTTACTGAATGGACATACAGAATGTGACTTGCGTTTATCCGCCGCAAAAATATTATATTTGGAGGAGGATGTATTATTTTGGAGGAGACAAGCAGACATTATTACTGTGCTTGCCCTGGCTCAGTCCTGGGTACAGGGTACAAGGTAAAGTACATGATACAAAAATGCGCACACACACACACACACACACACACACACACACACACACACACACACACACACACACACACACAAATGAACGTTATGAAAACGATAGTGTGTTGTACAGTTGGCAGTTCACTTCCGTTATTTGGTACGATTGCATTCATACCAGAAGTGAACCAGACCAGAGTTCGCATGAACCTTACCCCAGACCACCTCTTTCAGGCGGACTCGGGTTCGGTTCATGGGTTGCACCCAAGTTTAAAAGACACATTCACAATAGCTTAAACGTATCTTATTCTAATGTCAAACAAACCTGGGTGCGGACCATAAGTCCTGCTGTGAAAGCCCCCTTATTTTTGCTATTTAGAAACCATCTCTCTCAAGTTCAGGATGCTTCACTGGCATAACATTTATTACAGTATTGCCAAGGCATTTTTGGATATGTATAAAATATATAATATATCAAGATCATCAAACGAATAACATATACAGCAAATGAAAAATAAATTACAGAAACAATTAATAAAAACAGACAATATCTCTAAAATGGATATTTAATTTGAATAAAAAGTGTATATTATATAAATAAGGCAAATCGGTTGATTGATCATTTCTAACGATATTTTGCAGCCAGTTTAGATGTCATTTTATCCTCTCCGAGTATACAGTAAAGTTTTTTTAATAGTTTAGATTAAAGAATCTATTATTTACTTTTTCAAAACTCCCGGACATTTTAGGAGATTTTAACATTGGCCGGACGCATTTTTAATCCTCAAAAAGGCACATCTCTTTGGGTCTCTGCAGAGCATGTGAGACTGTCTGAGGAAGTGTTGTTGACCGTTCTCACATGCACACAATAAGCAGTACAAAATGTGTTGGGCAAGAGAAGATTTTCCACTGCTTTATCGAATGCAGATGTTTGGTTATCTTGGGCGGACACAAAAAAAAAAGAAAAAGAAGAAGTGTAAAATGACGATAATATTGGTAAAAAAAAAAAAAAAAGTCATCAAAATAATTAGGCGGCCGTTACTATACCTGGTCTATGTGTGGGAAGAACTGTATAAATTGTTTTCACAAATTTGCATGATGAGCATTCTGAATGCCCAAATATATGACTGGAATTTTTGGAGATTACAGCAATATATCATAAACACAAGTACATCTTATTGAACATTATTTATTTTCATCACCAATTATCAAACTAGAACAGTTTATCAAGCAGTTTGTGATGCATTTTGAAAACAGGAGATGAGCCCCTGGTCTAATGCACCACCCTGGCTTGAGAAATATATTTATATATATAAATCATTTTTTATAGTTATGCAGTGGCACAGAGTTAGACCTCTCTCTTGACTTCACAGAGAAACAGCAAAGCATGTGGCATGACATCACTTTGTTGTAGAGACGCGATTGGTTAAATGTATGTCTGCTGTGTGGAAGTATTATAAAGTTGATGACGACAACACTGCCATAGCAAACAGTGAGATATGTAAACTTGAGACTGCAAGAGGTAGAAAGAAAAAGGCTACATTTAACACAACAAACCTGATAAGGCACCTCAAAAACAAACGCCCAACAAAATACAGCGGGTTTACCCAGGCAACCCAACCAAAGACAAGTCAGCTCATACTGCAAGAGAGTTTGAAGAGTAGAGAAAAAATGCCCCGTGACAACATGAAGGCACAGGACATCACAGCCAAGATAGCACAAATGATCGCAATGAGTGACCTGTCATTCGCCTTTGTAGAAAACCCTGGATTTCTTTTGGTTATGGAGCATGTAGAATCTCAATTTGAAGTATCGGATCGGGTTTCGATATCGACAAATACTTAATCAAATCTCTGACTCAGACTCGAGGGCAAAAAAAACTGAACATCCCTATTTAAAACAATCAAACTTTTTCCAACACATTCACTCAAGTCAAACCTTATAAATGTAAATCAATTGCGAGCTTCCTTAACTTTATATTGAAGCTAAATGTGACCTCCAAGCTGAACTCCTTTCCCCTATATTAAAATCAATCTCTATAATTGATGATATTCTTAATTTAATAAACAGCTAAATTGACAAACCACAATTTAAAACCACTTCCAAGGTCACTTCAGGAACTACTTGTGTTTCAAGTTATTAGCATTTCTCCCACCATCATTTTGCATGCATTAAACTGCTGTCAGCTCCCAAAGACAAATGTTCAAGAGTACAAAATGTCAATAATACCTGATATCTCGCATTATCATATACTGACCCTAAAGGATTTCTCACCCACCACCCAAAGCTTATCATCATCACGCGTTCAGCCTTCTGTCTCTTTGCCTAATGCCCATAATCAGCCACTCCAAATGATGAATGGTGATTATATGTGTGTGTGTGTGTGTGTGTGTGTGTGTGTGTGTGTGTGTGTGTGTGAGAGAGAGAGAGAGAGTTTTCTGAGCTCTACAGATAATGACCTAAAGCACCAACTACACCCTATGATAACAGTGCACTTTACTTTCCCAAGATCTGCATTATACCTGTACAGGCCTATCATTCACTTCCACTCACTGTCACTCACTGATGCATTATGGGCCTGTCCCTGTGTGCCTGGGCTGTTATAGCAGCCCATCAGAAAAGACAGGTTAACAGCCATTAGAGAGGAGAGCTTTATTCAGCACCTCGTCAGAAAGGAAAAGTTTTAAATGGAATCAGTAGAGGATTCCTATCAGTGTTTTCATCAGAAGGCATTACTGTCATCAAAAAATCTAAGCTGAAGAACTGAACTGAAATTGTTTCACATACTTTATGCATGCATATATATTTTATATGATTAAAGTAATTTTTATTTTTGGGATATTATTGTAATAACTTTAACTATTATTTCTATTCAATTTTATTATTTTTGGTGACTAAAGAACATGGTTCATTTAAAGGTGCAGTATGTAAGTTTGACACCCAGTGGTTGAACTAGGTATTGCACTCCTGGATCAAAACAAACGCAAGCGCAGGTTTCCAGATTGAGTACAGGAGCGAGTGATTTAAACTGTGTTCTAAATAAAAGCAACGACACGCGATAGAGGGAATATTTTCCATATTAAAATTTTCCATATTCTAACCAACACCTCGAATTGATATATTAGAAACGACTTCTATTTCTCACAACATGTGAAACCTATGACAGTGATCACCTCAGGTTAACCTCTTGCGTTTTATTCAGTGCTAAATGCTAACAATGTGAGTTTGAATGCCATTTTACATGACATTTATTGCCATTTGCTAAAAGCAGCAGCAGATAGTTCACCTCAGATCTTGCAAACACAATAAACCGTTTGAAATTGAACTTTAGAACTAAACACATATGAGTGATTCAGCATCTACATTTAATGATGTTAAAGAGGGTTAACATGTATTAAGTAGATTATAAACCTTACCGTTTCATAAGTGAGTGAATATGCTGTGCTTCTGAAAGGCTGTATTTAAATTTCTGTCGTGTTTCGTCTGGTGCAAACTGCCACATTGCTCATTCCTGCGTATCTCGTCACAAAGCGTGTTGTTAGGACACGCGGTTCTAAATGTAACCTGCTCACCTAATGTTTACGTTCGTAATATTTATTTAATTTGCTAATTAATAACCCTTATGTGGAACTGAATTGGTCTCATTTCGACGTCTGATACAGTCCACCGGAGGTCGCATTTCCAGTCATGGACGCATGCTTTCAGAGCCTTTCTGAATGAGTGAATGAAATACACGGTTTTCCACCAAGGAAACCCGGGGTGCTAAATTATAATTGGCTAAACTGGCATTGTGCAGGTTAAATTTAAGTAAACAAAGACAGCGTTCCGGCACTGAAAACCCATTTTCAAAGCAGAATATCTGACTTCAGCATTGTTTTTCAGTTAAACAAGTATGTTCACTTGGAATGATTCTTAAATATCTACACATATTATGGTATGTTTATGCTTTAAAAGAGTTAAAAACTTACATACAGCACCTTTGAAAAAGGGGTCTCAAACTGCTGGCCCACAGGACATTTGCGGCCCTCCTTCCTCCTCTCTCTGGCCCTTAAATGACGTCAAAATATAACGAGATTCAGCCCACCAAAGTATATATTTTTGAATTACTATCTTTGTTGTGCAGTCACATATAGCCATTTGTGGTTTTGACCCCCCACCTACTTGACATTTAACGTACTGTACTGTATGTTCGGCTTACTTTCAGTTTCTCTCAGCGTGCGGTCGAGAGTAACGCACGCGCAGATTATTTCTGTGGCTGATTTAAACGTTGTTTACGTTAAATTTTAATGTTTGTAAGTCCTTTATTTTTTGTTTTATACAATAAATTTATAACTTTTTTCAATTTGCATATCACAACAGATTACACAGTTACAAAATAATAATCATAAAGACACAGCAAACTTTTTACACCCTATTCTCCCTTCCATCAAACATTCCCTTAAAAAATAAATAAATAAAACAAACACGAACAAAAAAAAGGATATGTTTAAATCAGGTAAAGAGTGTTTCTCGAGTCTATGTTTAGACCATGATACTCCCCTACTCCCTCTAAACTTGTTCATGTAGTAGCAGACAGCCAACATTTACATTGTATGTCAGGAAGTTATTAAAAGGTCTCCAGATATCTTCAAACACATTTTGTTTCTTTTTGACAATGTATGTGATCTTTTCTATTGACATACGTGATGCCATTTCTTTAATCCACTTTCCAATTCTAGGTTTATTTATATTTTTCCCAATTAAGATAAATACATGTGTAAAATACACGTGTTAATTAATCTGACCTCTTTGCTTCGTAAGAGAAGGCCCAAAATTTAAATCTTAGGATCCAATGGTAATTTCTTTGATAAAATTTGGTCAATTATTAAGTGCTTTATTTTTACTAAAGCTCTATATTTGAAATATTCCAGGATCATTTGATTATAATCAGTTTTATACCACCTGTATTTTGCTGTACAAACACATTTTCATGGCTTACACTTTATGCTGGTGGTGTACTGTAAATATGACCATTTTGTTAATATTCGGTTCAAATGGTCTCATTTAATAGATTTTCCTCATATGCATATTAAGATTTGTATAAAATATGTGCATTAGTAAAGTTTTATTGCTGGCTGAATTGAACTTGTTAAAGTAAATGTGAATATATTCATACTGTTCCCCTCTTTGTTGTAGCTTTACAAAAAACGAAAGATATTGAGAAGATCAATTGCTAGAAAAAAAAAACAGTAAAGTTACCCAAACTGCTTTCTGCTGTCTTACGCTATCAGTTCAACTTTTGGTTAAGCAGCAATTGATTGGGACAAAATAATTAGCATTATTATTATTATGTCTATTATTAAATTGTAGTATTTTCATAGCAATTACTACCCCTTCAATATGCACAACAAGAAACAAAAAGAAGGAGCTTTGACTGCATATACTCTAAAGAAGAATGTCGGAGTGCATCAATTACGTAAGGTTTCCACTTTTTTCGTGTGCTAGAATGTTAAAGCGCCACTCCTATTAATTGTCAGTCACTAATATAGCCCCCGCCAGTTTGTTTGAGTTTGAGACCCCTGATTTAAAAGAAATTAGATTAATTAATTAATTAATTTATTTATTTATTTATTTATTTTAAAATGTGCTGTTTATTACACAAAACACAGCATTGCCACTTAAAAAAAAAGTATTTTTAATTAGATTTTTGGGATAATATTGCAATAACAGTGAATTTAAGTTTATATTTTAAGGAATGCATCTTCTAAACTATTATTACTATATCATTTTTTTATATTTTTGGTGATGAAAAATGTGGCTAATTTTAGTTATTTTTTGCAAATATTTGCTGGATTTATTGCTTCTTAAAACATGGTTTTGTAATTTACGCAAAACACAATATTGCGGCTTAGTAAATAAACATTTATGTAGTTTCTTTCATTTTTGGAATAATTTTGTAATAACAGCGAATGTTAATTTTAGAAAATACATATTTAAAAACTGTTACTATTTCATTTTCATATTTTTAGTAATGAAGACTCTGCTTCATTTTATGTTTTTTGCATTTATTTGCTGCATTTTTTTAAACACCATGTATTTTATACAAAACAATATCGTGGCTTATTAAAATAAAAAAATAAAATGTTTTTTATTTTATTTTTGGGATAATGTTGTAATAACAGTGAATTAGAATTTGTATAAATCTAATGCATCTTTTAAATTATAATAACTATTTAATTTTCTTATTTTTGGAGAAGAATGCGAGTGTGTCTTATTTATTTATTTTTGCATTTATGTTCTCAAACTATTTCGAAAACAAATAATTTATTTGTTTTTTGGCTTTCTACTTTTTTTGCACAAAAACATAGTACTGGCGCTTAAAAACTTTTTGCCACACATTCACCCAAGTCTGACCTTATAAATGTAAATAAGAAGCTCGCGTTTTAATTTACATTTCTAAGGTCTGACTTGCGTGAATGTGCGGGAAAAAGTTTTAGTGTTTTTACATTGTTCTGTCTTTTACATCATATGATAATTCAGATTTAAAAAGCAGAATTAAGGTGGTGCGGTGGCGCAGTGGGTAGCGCTGTCGCCTTACAGCAAGAAGGTCGATGGTTCGAGCCTCGGCTGGGTCAGTTGGCATTTCTGTGTGCAGTTTGCATGTTCTCCCCGTGTTGGCGTGGGTTTCCTCCGGCTGCTCCGGTTTCCCCCACAAGTCCAAAGACAAGCGCTATAGGTGAATTTGGTATGCTAAAATTGACCATAGTGTATGTGTGTGCATGAGTGTGTATGGATGTTTCCCAGTGATGGGTTGCAGCTGGAAGGGTGTCCACTACATAAAACATATGCTGGATAAGTCGGCGGTTCATTCTGCTGTGGCAACCCCAGAGACTATGCCGAAAAGAAAATGAATGAATGAATGAATAAAAACATAAATAAAAAAGTGAAGTGTTCCTTTAACACAACAGGAGCTCCAATGAGATCCATAATACTCCCATTTGGAAACGGATGATTTCCAGTCTGTTATACTGACAGTGAATAGGCAGCTTATTATGACTTCAGTAGACTTGGACTGTAGTTCAGAGTCATTTGAATCAATGTATTACCCTTTTACAGTATTTGTTTTCACTTGCACTATATGAAAATACAGATTATAGTCAGTTAACTAATCTCATATTCCACTGGAGAGCAGAAATCACACACCATTATATTTGCTGAACTTGATGCCAGGAGATTTTTGGATCAACGCTCTTTCTCAGACATCAACCCACACAAGGAGACACCAAAGATCATCATAATCAACCCAAAATTAGAAGAAAGTTTATAACACCACCACCACCAGCATGAAACAGAGCGATACATTTAAATGAGAAGAACTGGAGTGATTAAGTGTTTAATTGACTAAAGGAAACAGAGCGGCAAGTCCTCTCAGCGTGACCTCTCCGTCTCCCAGAGTCCACCGGGGCCCCGACTACAGCTACTCCACGCATTAACGTCATTCATCATCCAGCACTGAATATTCATGGGCAGAGCCCGGGGGTCAAGCAAAGCCGCATAATTTCCTGCTGGGGGTTAATGGGCATCAGAGCAGGGGCGGGGTCGTAATCTGATTCCATCACCATGGCAACTTCACCCTAATCAACCTCTGTAGGAGGTGAAGAACAGTCTAATGAAGATGCTGTGACTCTCTCGCACTGGCTTTGTATTAAAGTTGATTAGCATGCGCCACTAACGGTGAGACCCCGTCTCTGTGGAATGTTTCCAAAGGATGATAAAGATTATTACAACAGAGACGAAAGCTGCTTGACTGCATAATGGGCAATAATGGGCCCGGTCAGTGTGAAAAATAGCTTTGCAAGAATGCTTGTTTTTTTGTTCTTCTTCAGTCTAAATGGAAGGAAAACACTTTCAGGAAGAAAAAGAAAAATGCGTTTAGAATGCAATATCACGCTGGAATCAATAGCGGCGAGTTAAAGAGGAAAAAGTTTCCCTCATTTCCTATTCAGCCCAAAATTTGCACCAGAAAGTTTGCCAATAAGTGCTTTTATTGGAGTCACGATGGCTGTGTTTGAAAACTAAGTGAGTAGCTTGCCTAGGCAGCAAGTTTAGGCATCAATGCTCTTGATATAAAACAAACAAAATAAAGCGAATGTAAGCTGAAGCTAAAATGACTCATTTAACCATCACTTATATGCTGTTGCTCAAACTTAGCATTAGAGCTATGTTCAAAGTTACCATTAAAGGTCCCGTTAAATTAACATAAAAACAATTTACATGTTTGTTTCAGTCTGTCAGATGTAAGAATAGTTAGTGTGCTCCACAAAAGTGACAAATTCATTCATTTATTCATTTTCTTTTTGGCTTAGTCCCTTTATTAATCTGAGGTCACCACAGCGGAATGAACCGACAACTAATTCAGCATATGTTTTATGCAGCGGATGCCCTTCCAGCCACAATCCAAAACTGGGAAAGTGACATGAGTCATGTTTAGAAAATAAAAAAACGTTATAAAACACACAAAGCTTGCAGTTAGTCACTTCCGCCTAAATGGGTCAATGTTTTTTTCACGTCACGTCATACTAGGGCCGCAGGATTAATCGAACAAAAATTATCGCAATCTCGATTCGACCCCCTACCCGATCTTAATCCAGCATTTCTACGATTCAGCCAATTATATTTTCAAGTCTTCACATTGTTATATATATATTTATGTTTCTCAGCAACATGGACATCTCCAATTGGTGTTAAAAGTGTCACATACTGTATTTATAAGGTATAATTTAGCCCAAAATTTCCTTTCTGTCTTAATGTAATGATGTATTCGCAGTCGCTAAAATCACACATGAGCTGACACATTGTTTGTTTACTACTCAGAGGATGCGCGCGTGTACGTGAATTATGTCTACTTTAGTGAACAGAACCTGCATAGGCTGTGAATAACAGGTAATAAAGTTGTACATAATGTCCAGTTTGTTGCACAGAGTGATTGTTTGGGAGCCGCGAGGGAAGTATAATTTGCATGCATGTTTGTTTGTTTTTTTGAGCACACTCTGCAGTGAAAGTGAAACCAAAAGTGTACACATGATTTAAATGATGGTATCGCATTGCAAATTAATGATTACGACAAGCGTTTGATATGTTTTTTCTTTCATAGTAAACACAAAGTGTTGTGCATGAAAATAAATGTTTAACAGTGTCAGTATAACTACTGTAGCCTATAAAGTGTTGAATATAATGCAAGAGGAAATCTGATAATGACAAATTTCTCAGTTTACCAGTAAAAAAATGGTCTAATCATGTTGTCACTGACAAATAGCAAGCATATGTCTCAAACAGTATAATTCAACTTCAGAATCATAAATAGTTGTATTCTGATGCCATCATTTTAGTGTGCATTAAGGACCACAACATATTTAAAGTCTATTCGAGTTCACCAAGCCAAGTCTTTACAAAATTTAGCATTTTAACCAACAGTAGACCTACACATAGGCCTTATGTTATTATTATTGTTTTACCATATGTATGAGAATTAACAATAATAATAGCCTACTCATATAAACCTTTATTTTACATCTACAGACTCATGAGAAAATCGTGATCTTGATTTAAACAAATAAAAATCATGAATCTTATTTTAGCCAGAACCGTGCAGCCCTACCTCATACTTCAGTTTCTCATCAAATCTTGACCAATCAAATGCTCTCTAGTTTCTGACATGCCCTGCCCCCTGCAAGACACATCTCCTTTGCTTTTCGTTTGATACGCTTGAGCTTAACCACTCTCACTGGCAGAGCTGTGATAAAAACTAAACACTATTGGCTGCTTTTTAAAGGAGAGAAGCTACTCTGTGTCCCACCTTCTATTCATTTTTCAGTTGAAATTATATCTAACATTGGATAAAAAAAATGCACATTTCAAAAGCACTTCACGGGACCTTAAACACACTACATGTAAGATCAACAATAGAATAATGTTATGTGTAACATCACACATTAAATCTTACATGATCCCAAATGTTAAAGAATGTTCAAACCCAGAGAAATGATATATAGTGATGTGGAGTGTGTCCTGTGTCACCATGCTAATGATGTCACACACCCTCCATTTCTGGTTTGGTTATATAAAACTCACAGTCGTATCACCCTGCAGCCTAGGACCGGTTACTCACTGAAGCTAAGCAGGGCTGAGTCTGGTCAGTACCTGGATGGGAGACCACATGGGAAAACTAGGTTGCTGTTGGAAGTGGTGTTAGAGAGGCCAGCAGGGGGCGCTCAGTGAGTCTGTGTGAGTCCTAATGCCCTAGTGAAAGTGAAGTGGACACTATACTGTCAGTGGGCGCTGTCTTTCGGATGAGATGTTAAAACCGAGGTCCTGACTCTCTGTGGTCATTAAAAATCCCATGGCACTTCTCATAAAGAGTAGGGGTGTAACCCCGGTGTCCTGGCTTAATTCCCTCTCGCCCCTTATGATCATGGCCTCCCAATCATCTCCATCCACCAAATTGGCTCGATCACTGTCTCTTCACTACACTAATAGCTGGTGTGTGGCGAGCGCACTGGTTGAGCGCCGTTGTCCTGTGGCTGCCGTCGCATCATGCAAGTGGATGCTGCACACTGGTGGTGGTGTGGAGAGACCCCCCCCCCCTCATGATTGTGAAGCACTTTGGGTGTATGGCCATACACAATAAATGTGCTATATAAATACACATTACATTACAAAAAACATGAAACACCAAATATGCCATGTTGTGTGTTTTATTAGACTGCACAGAGCAGAACAGAGCACTAAATGCATTTAGTACGACAAAACAGCACTGATTCTTCCCCATGTGATTACAATTGGTTTATGAGGCATAATAAAAGCTCTGCTGCTCTTCTGTCACATCACACTTGTCTCTCATTTGCAATTGGTTCATTGCTTTCATTTCATTTTGATAGATTTCTGCCTTACACCATCCTAACAACATGTGAAGCAACAAGACAAGATTCCAGCAACAAGCTATTCGTCTGTCTGCACCAAACGTGACGAGACATGACAGTAATCTAATCAATACATATTAAACCTATTTTAACATTATTAACAGACTCTACTGTGAAAAGTTCTGACTTTTATTTCCAAACTGTCTGCTAGTTTTATTTGGGGGGTTTTCAAGATCTGAGGTGAACTATCTGCTAGTATGGCAAAAAATGTAGTGTAAAATGATATTCAAACTAACAAGGGTAGCATTTAACACTGAATAAAGCACTAAATCTGTACCTGAGGTAATCCTTGTCATAGTAGTTTATCCTGTTGTTCTGCCGCAATGTCACATAAATAGAAGGAATTTCTAAAATAGATATTTTGTGTGTTGCTGTCGCAGATGGTTAGGACAAAAACTCCTTTTAACTCTTTTACTTTTTAACGTAAAAACTTCTTTGTGTGCCACAACACCAGGACATGGTGTTACTCTGCTTCATACTACCAACATAATACAGGTAAGTTTTGAAAACTTTACCTCATCCATCTGTACCCAGATTAGCCCGTAGCGTGGACCTTTCATGCTCCACGCTATGTATATTTTGATGTCAGGTATGCATCTTTTAATCGTAGATTTACCTTTGATAATTTGATGTTTTGTATTGATTGTTTATAAATTGACTGAATGAATTGGCATAATACACATTTACCTGACAAATAAATTGTGTAAAGAATAATTCAAACTGATCTCATGTTATTATCTTTAGTAGATTACATCAAGTCCATAGCACCACAAACCCCTGTACAGGTTAGTAACGGACTAAAACACGATAGACGGAGCAGCATGGCACGCTATACGATGTTCTTAGAGCTCCGACTAACACATTGGCATTAATTCAAGTATACTTAGACTGTAAAGGCCAATAATGGGTTTTCTATTTAGAACAACAAAGGATTGTTGAGACCAATCTAAATGTGGGTAGGCCTTCATCTACAAACTTATAATACTATTAAAAATCATATGGTGATTATTCAAAGTTATTAATAGTTTAAGTAAATTGGTCTGCTTAATTCTATAGTAATAATCATGGTATGATTAAATAGCTTTGTTTTGATTTAGTAGATAGCAGATCTATGGGGACCACACAACAAATATTCTAATCTGAGTAAGTAGAGTTCTGCCTTTTTAGAATAGTGGTTAATCGCCTCTGTTTAATGACCAAGACTGACACGTTTTGTGTTAAGAGATTGTATACTTGGCTGGTACAAGACTCGGGATGTTATAGGAATCCGAATGAACGAGAATAATATACAGAAACGGATCGAAGAGAATATTTAATCATAATCTAAATTAATATCAAAAGAAACAAAATAATCTTATCAATGTTTTATAATTGGAGTCAGATAAAACAAGAATGAATATATTAATATTCTAAACAACCTCATACTAAAATTGGAGTCAGATATGAGTTAAATTTAAAGTAAATCAACATTGTGCACTGGAAAGACCGAACAGGCAATAAACCTTCATCCACCAGTAGATACCGTCGTTGGACTAACTGGCCGGACCTTACAATAAACATGAGACGTAAGATGTAACAGCTGTCATGATTCCACACTCAGTTACATAATCATCAAATCTTTGTATGTTATGAAAATCTGGTAAAATAAACTGGTACTGTTATTATTACTTATTATTAACTACATGTGTACATTTTTAAAAAAATATTTTGTCTACAGTAACACTGTGATTGTTACATCTGTTATTATCAAATATATCTCATATTCGAAAACAACAAACAAAATGTGACTTGAGAGTCTAAAAAGCTTTGACTGTCAGGAAGCAGCTAGTTAGCTACACCAAACAGCCTAACAAATAGACAGAAATGCTTAACATTTCTTAGCAAATCCTTGGCATAAGCAACATTAATGTCACTTTCATAAATATTGAATGACTACAGTCCCTCTTCTAATATTCAAGCACTCAATATCCATGCATCCTCATGTGTCAACATCTGCACATCTGTATGTAATCAACATCCATATCCACATGGTCTATTTAAATAAAGCAGTAAATAAATTACAAAGACCCTCTAAGTAAAATACTGTGTCACTTTCCCACATCCACAAAAGCAGGATTAATTCTGCCACTGACTTTACCCCTAAAATTCATTTATTTTCCTTTAGCCTAGTCACCACAGCGGAATGAACCGGCAATTAATCCAGCATATGTTTTACAAAGCAGATGCCCTTTCAACCGTAATCCTGTATTGGGAAACACCCATACACTCTCGCATTTACACACACACACACACGCCCGCACACACACGCACACACACACACAATACGGTCATTTTAGTTTTATTCAATTCACCTATAATGAACAGGACTGATTTTGAGATCTCAAAATATGTGAAAATTCTAATTAAAGACTGTGACTTAAATCAAAATTAGCTGCTCTGAATGCCATATGAATATTTTATCAAAAATTATTCAACTCCTGCTGACTAAAAATAGGTCATTTGCTCCATTTATGCAACTACACTTATTATTATGCTTTTCATTTGAATTAATGACAATTTATGAGATTATACCATGAAAGGAAAATATAATTTATTTTATTTTCAATACATATCTATTATATATACTAAATATCATAGAAAATATAACTATAAATAATAATAATAATAATAATAATAATAATAATAAAAGCAAAGTGCAGATGTTTTTATTTAGTTTGCTAAAGTGACTTGAGCCTGTGGATTTATATAGTTTTACAGCTTGTTACACAAAAAGAAAAGAAAAAAACGACATAAATGCTGTCAAACTAGTTCTAAGCCGTAGCTAAAGCTCCTGAAACAGTGATGATCTAACCTGCAAATACACCAATCCGCTTGAGGCAGCTAGGGCAGGCTAAACAAGTCCCAGCTCTCTTCTATATAACACACTGAAGAAACTTGATTTGCTAGTTTGCACTGCTGTTGCAGATGTATGCTAGAGTGTCCAGACAGCTCAGACAGATATTAAAGACTTGCAGATATTAAAGTAGCTTTAGTTAAATTACACCTTTGAAAATGTGCAAGATCTTGTTGGCCTCAAGTCATGGCAGAGAGGAGGTAGTGTCTCCATGTTGCTCTGATTGACCGATTACAATCAATACGGTAATGCCCACAAGTCAAGTTAATTAGGGATTAAACAACTCTTTCAGATTACCTCACTTTTGACCACATCCAAATTAAAATTCACTTGAAATGACTAATTTATGATCTTTGAGTGATGCAACATGCATCTCTATGTTTTAAAAAGATCAATAAGTGCATTGATTAAATTTGAAATTGTTCTCTGTTATGTACATAGAAGGTATTTGGCTTGGGTAAGTTCAAAAATAAATCAATACAAAAATATAAAAGTAACGATTTTATATGCATATTTAGAACAACGGGTATTACCCCTAGAATACAAAAAGGTTTTGACCATACAGTATTTGGAATAGTCATGAATATTAATGATTAATTAAACATGAATTAAACACATACTCAGCAGTCTACATGTGTTTGTTGCCTCATTACAAACATACAAAACAAACTAACAACATTTAAGCAGACATTTACGCACAATTTACATATTAAAATAATCAAAACATACGGTTAAACAGACCTTATGCCTTTTCGTCCCATATAGATTGTCAAACTCAAAGTTTTGTTCAAATTAGCTTGTTTTTACTGGGATTTTACACTTATGGCAGGGCTCGAAATTAACCTGTTTTCTTGGTAGCACCAGTGCTCCTAACTTCAAAAATTTAGGCACACCAGACAAAATTTTGTCGCAAAAATTATGAGCACCATTACTACACATTTTATATTAACAGATTCTATTATATATTAACACTCTAATCACAACAAACAAATGAACAAAAATGTTTGCACTGCTTGACGTGAATGAGATGAACTGAATTAACAATAATAACTGTGCTGTGTCCTCACGGGTGGTGACTGATATTGCACTGATGATATTGACATATAACTTAGTATTTGCATATGTCATCTTAATAGCAATAACGGTCTTTTCATAAATATTAGTTTCATCTCAATGAATGCATGCTCTTTAGTGATGGTGAACGCGGTGTCAGTTGACGTCTAACAGCATTGTGATGATTAAATGAAGGATTAAATAACATTAGAACATCTTGTGCTTAAAATTCTGTGAATGGCTTCAGTCATTTTTATAGCGGACTTTAAACACTGAAAGTCTTTTATCCACTCTTCGAAAAGTCTAAATGCTGGATTGACATTCAGCACATGATCACTAATCAGATGTGCCATTATTTGTAACTTTAGTTTTATTAGAAACTAGGTGATTTCTAAAACTAAATTTGCCAGTGTTGTTTTCATTCTCTCGTATCCAGACCTTTACGTTTTCGCGGCTGTTCTGTCATCGGAACCGAGTGATTGACAGCTGATATTAACCAATCCATTCGCATTCTGTTCTAGCGCAGTGGGCCAATAAGAAGAGCTTGAAGGCGAGGCAAGCATTGCGGGCTTTGTTTACTGCAGCAAGCTGACATGTCAACTGTTTTAAACTATTCCTGAGCGCTGCGTTTGATGTTTTTAGGTGCAAAGATGCTTAATGCATGAATGCCTCCTGATTCCGCGCATGTGGTGAACATTTTGCTGTGAAAACTAATCAATTATAAATCAATTTATGATTTAAAATAAATCAATTTTATGCACTCACACAAATGCTCCCAAATATATTTTGAGGTCGCATAGATAAAATTTCGGGCGCATATGCGACCAAAACGGTCACAATTTCGAGCCCTGTTATGGGATTAATATGAAAATAAGGAAACTGTGGTTTTTGAGGCTCACAGTAAATCCACATTTTCATTCTATGGCACCTTTAAGACCTAGTATTAAGAATTAGTTTCGGTTGATAAGATCAAAAATGAATGAGGCTGATGCTTTACTATTTATACCTAGTCTTAGTCTAAGCTCATTTATAACCACAGGGATTACTCCTAGAATAAAAAAAAAAACTGTTTTGAAAATATTTGGAACAGTCATAAATATTAATTTGATTGATTAAACATACATTACACACATATTCAGCAGTCTACATGTGTTTGTTGCCTCATTACAAACATACACGGCAAGTTACACAATATACATTTGAAACTAACAACATTTAAACAGAGCTTATACACAATACACACATTAAACTATCAAAACTTACAGCTAAACAACCCGTTAGCCTCTTAGGTATTAATGATCCTGTAGAGATTATCAAAGTCTGGGTTTTGTTCCGATTGGATTGTTTTTACTGGGATTTTACACTTACAGGATTTACATGAAAATAAGGCGGTGGGGGGGGGGGGGGGGGGGGGG
>CAIGQZ010033037.1:2231203-2251263 GCA_903798205.1 Danio tinwini
GGGGGGGGGGGGTTGAAGCTCACAGTATTTTATTATTCAGCTATGGTCAGGTAAATACAGATTTTCACTCTACCTTTAGATCACAAATGAATGAGGCGGATACTTAAACAAAGGGAAGAGTGGGCATGGTCGGCAGAGAAGGGCCATGATTTTATAGTTTATAAAAGTAAAAGTGCAAAGACATAAGTAATTTAATGTCCTGCTACATTTGTTATTTGTAATTTCATATACACATAACCACAATTTGTTATATCATTATAAAGATAATCATGTTTATATAAACACTATAAATGAAGAGGACTTTTCTCCTTCTCAATCCCCGGTTCTGAATGCAGACAGTGGGTAGCAGTGCAGCAGAGGTCTCTTGCCCTATCCATTTCATCCATTAACCCTGCCGTAAATCTGGAGGATTTAAAACATGTGCGAACACAGCAGCACGAATATAGGCGGTGTCTGAATGGTATCGAACCGTAGACTGTAACAAACTCAACTGATAAAAGACAAAGTCCGCCATTCTTCAATTCTTGTACAACTCTCCCGACAAAAATGCTTGCTGCAAACAAACAGCTTTGCTGTATCAGCCCTGACAGAATCGCAGGGAAAAACATGCAACAAACACTGTGGAGCATAAAAACAAACGCATACGACCCCGTGCCATGCAAACACGGTCTCACCCAGTCATCGGTCTCACAGCTTGGCAGGTCTGCCTTGCCTTCGGAAAGCACACGCTCTCAAGAATAATTAAGAAGCAGGGTCTTCTCATAGGATAAGAAAACTCCGTTATAAATAATAATGAGAAACCGACGCATCATCACTTCACTTGCAGATTCGCACTACATCACCAATTTTAATCCCACCCCAACAATTATTTTAAACCCGGAAGATGAAATTTGCTGACAAAAGCTCCAAATTATCCAGTTTTTCACGCAACTAAAGCTGACAGGTGCTAACATTGTCTTAACTGATGCTCAGCACGCACAAATCTGTTAAAATTTTCTCCAGGGTGTCTTGAACCTTTAAGGGAAGTCTAGAGATGCATGCGTGTATGACTTTTTGTCCGATTTTCCCCATCTAATATTAGGAAATAAGCTCATGCACATAATAATACATAAGAACCTGAAACTAAACAGTAAGCAACACAGAAAACAGCAGAATTCATTTGTCCTCTGATACCCACACAACTACACCGAACACTGTAGATGTGTGTTAGATTCAGAATTGCTATAAGAAAATTGTGCTTTTTATACTTTCACAACCAAATTATGTTTGAAAAAGTCGAAAGTGGACCTTATTAACACCTATACTTAGCATTGTTCACTTATGATAGGGTTGACAAACAATAATACCAGACCTAAACAGGGCCTGCATGACTGAGAACACCATGGCACCTGTGATGTTTACTAGTCCATAACAGAAACCGTTATCAATAACACCCAAACAACCATTAGAAATGAATGAAGATTTTAACTTTTCATAAACAGGAAAAGGAAATGAAAATGAGATTTACAGTGAACTATACTGCAACAAACAAAAACTCAGATAGGAAACTCAAGTCAAACATCAGACACAGGCCTCTGCTATATCTGCAATTAAAACAATTTGTACTACAGACAAGCTTAACTGCATTCGAATGCTTTAGTAGCACTTTTAGGACATGCTTTAGTAACACAGAAAAAATAAATAAACCACTCGGTCCAGCTTTAGCACCATGCTATGCTTACCTTCTCTTTGTCCTCCACCAGGTCTGTTAACATATCATCTGGGTCCAGGATCCCCCCGTCCACATACTCCACATGGAGCGTCCGCACCAGGAATTCCCCATCCTGTTGAAAACAATAGGTCCATTAGTGAAGTTAACAACAATACAAGAGTCTAAACGGAGAAGTGTGGACATTTTTTACATGCGGTTTTGTTTTTACAATTGGTATGAGTATGCGTGTGATCAAAAGGATGAACAAAAACATATACAGTACAGCAAATAGATCTCACATTATATGTACAGTACTGTGCAAAAGTATTAGGCCAACATTAAATCTGTTGTTTTACTGATGGTATAATGGATATATGTGACATTTAAGTCATGAGCATATTTTTTAAATCTAGATTTTTACAAGGTGAATAAATTATCTTTCAATTGATGTATGGTTTGTTAGCATAGATTACAGTTTTAATTATTTTGGTTTAATTGTTTAAGATACAGCAGTGGCGCAGTGGTGCAGTACGTAGTGCTGTTGCCTTACAGCAAGAAGGTTGCTTGTTCGAGCCTCGGCTGGGTCAGTTGGTGTTTCTGTGTGGAGTTTGCATGTTCTCCCTGCATTTGCGGGGGTGTCCTCTGGGTGCTCCGGTTTCCCCCACAGTCCAAAGACATGCAGTACAGGTGAATTGGGTAGGCTAAATTGTCTGTAGTGTATGAGTGTGAATGAGTGTGTGTGGATGTTTCCCAGAGAGAAGTTGCGGCTGGAAGGGCATCTGCTGCGTAAAAATCGTGCTAGATAAGTTGGCGGTTCATTCCGCTGTGGCGACCCCGGATTAATTAAGGGACTAAGCCGAAAAGAAAATGAATGAATGAATGTTTAAGATAATATGTGAAAGACAATGTTGGAAAAAAGCTGTTTGTCCTGGTTTGAGCTGCATTTCTACCAGTGTTGTTAGCAATACTGTCTGAATTTATGGAATTCTGAATGTTGAAAAGTACAGATAGGTTTTAATCCCTTAAGTTCCTTCTGGAAAGGACTTCAGTGGTAGTAGTTTTAATTTTGAGCATGATAATGATCCACTAATTGCAGTGAAATCCTATTTGGAGAAAGAAAACAGCTGATGAAACATAGACGGTCATGAAACAGCCTCCACAGTGTCCAGACCTGAATATTATAGAGGCTTTATGAAATCACCTGGACAGGCAGAGAAAGATAAGACACTGTAAACCTTAAGAAGATCTCTGGAAATTGCTAAAACAAGCCTGATATTACACAGCACATCATTGTCAGGACAATAAGAACAAAACAGTTGACAAGGGAAGCCACACATAGACCTTTGCTTGAAGAGGAAATGTTGTGCTGTTGCTGTTTTTTTTGGTACACATTTCCTATATTGTCTGTTTGTTTTTAATAAGGAGACTAATTGAGTTTATATTGTGAAAATGTTTTAGGGCAACAAAGCTGGTATAAGCGTTCAATTCTGATTGGATAAGTCACAGACTAATTGTGACTGATTGTATTTATTTATGTAGAATGTGTGTCTATTTATTTAATAAAATAAATGCAACAGAGAAGGCACCTGTTGTGCAATATTTAATGTCTCGATTTCTTTAAATAAAAAAGTATTTAGTAAGTAAAACTAAACTAAAATGCATTTGTTTGTCCTCATTTGACTGGCTAAAGGCTAACTGAAATTACCCACACGTGTTTGCCAGAAAGCCTTTAGTCGTGATTAGGAAACAATCATAGCTTTAAATGTACGCCTGATGTTTTCATGTGGATGAATGTATGGAAACTAAGGAAGTGATGACAATAAAAGGTGTGAGTTTCCTGTTGCTCAACGGTTGGCTTTTATTGGACAAGCGATACAGACTAACATACAGACTAGAGCACAAAATAATCCTCAAATAAATAAGGTACAAGCTAGGAGTAAGTGTGCTATTTTTATGACTATTTTGTTTTGTTTTTTTAAATCCATGGCCTTGAGTGTCTTTATAAGATCAGGTACATCAAAGCAAATATTGTTGAAAGTTGGTAATAAATCACTACTATTTAGGCTAGTCATGATAAAAACTTTTTAAAAATTTTAAATTATATTATATTTGTATTTTTTTTTTATGCCAATAAAAAATAGATTACAAAAACATCAAATGAAAAACATGCGTATACATGTATATATTTGGGCTGCACGATATTGGAAAAATCTGATATTGCAATATTTTATTTTTATGCAATAAATCTTGTGATACGAATACAGTTTCACAAAATAGTTTGAATAGCACTATCTGACCGTTTTCTGTGAGTCTAACAGTATTCGGGTACAGAAATTGAATAATCACAATGCAAAAAATGCTTTTCTTATTTTTCTTGGTCTCATTTTCTAGTCTAAATATCTAAATATATATGTAATATTTTCACCTTCAGAAGAAATAAGTCAAAATTAAGAGTTTTTCCTACAGCAAAGTTATCTGACAATGGGCTTAACAAAACAATCTTATTTTCGCATTGAAATGTAGATATTTGAAGTAGAAACACAATAAAAATTCTAAGTCATTTGTTTCTCTTTTTTGTTGCATAAATCGTATAAATAATTAAATACAAATAATGTTTGTTATACCTCCAAACATCTTAATTTTTGTGCCCAAATGTTTTAAATGCTCGATCACAGGCCTTAAGAACACATGTTAATGATAAACTTTCACTCTGTTCTGGTTAAACAATCAGATGTGTTCTGCGGCTCCTGAACAACTATAATTCAAACTCAAAATCCCATATTTTGCGATGCGATTTTTGCAGATGCGCACATTACAATATCGATCCAGAAACAATATATTGTGTAGGCTTAGTATACATGTAATACTTCTGAAATGTTTAAGGTCAAGAATATATTTATTATTATTATTATTTTAAGAATCTAAAACTTAAAAGAAAATATTTCAATGAGCAATAATGCAGCAAATTGTTTAAAGTGTGAGATGTAAAACAATACAGAGATTTCCATTTAAAATAAACAATGATCTTGTAAATGTCTTGTTCATTACAAAATCTTTAAAAATTTAGTTATTTCCAAGGAATAAAAATAATTTAAAAATTAAGCTGTTTTTCAGCAATGATAAAATATGTTTTACTTCAGCAATAAATTAGCATATTAGCATAAAATGTATTTAATATGAATGTGTTATTTTAAATTGTAATAAAATTTCAAATGCACAAAAAAAAAAATCAATACCCTTCACTGACTTTGAGGTGTCAGTGAGGTGATGTGAGTAACAGGTTGAATGAGAGCTTGAGAATTTACACTGGGAACACACCATCATGTGTACACATGCAATCAGATAAGCCAATCAGGTGGGTTAGTCTGTCATAGTTTGAATACCATGAGTTCATTACTGAACAAACTTGCAGAACGGCTTTCCTACTCGAGTTGGTGGGGTGGGGAGGGGGGTGAACAACGCAATGGTCTGAGAGAACGTGTTTGGCTGGTAGTAACACATGGCCAAACACATCCACTTAGATCCTTTTTTTTTTTTTTTTTTTTAATTAAAGGAGGAATCCTCAACAAAACTAATGATGCACATAACAATAACCATCATGTCATGTAGTCATACTGAATGTTACACAGCAGTCAATAAAACTGATGCACTTCTGTATTTAAATAAACTGTTATTTTTAATGAACGAATCAAAACCCTGAAAAAAATGGTCAAATATTTGTCTGTGATCAATCAACAAATGAGTAATATTTTGATCCATATGCTTACAAAGTGTATACCATAATTATATGCATTCATAACTTTCATGGAGTTGCAAACAAAAACTAAGAAACTATTTTTTCAATAAAAAAAATTTCATTTAACAATATATATTCATTTATTTGCAAAAAATAAAATTATATATATATACACATGTATGTATGTATGTATGTATGTATGTATGTATGTATGTATAATTTCAAATTTAATTAAATTAAATTAAAAAAATAAACGTATTTAATTTAGTTTTAATTTAATATAGTTTGAAGTACAATTAAATTAAAAAGTAATGTAACATTTTTTTTATTAAATTCAAATAAAATAAAATAAATTAATAAATAATTAATTAAAATTACTAAAAAATCTCGATTTAGTTTTTTATTAAACCAAGAATCAGACAAAGTATATAGACATGACAAATCATATTAGAAAACATAAAATAGCCATAATCAGTTAAAATATAAAATCTAACAATTATAAACAAATATACTGCACAATTTCTAGGTGACTTTTACAAATAAAGCATACTTGTTACTGATCATGTGACTTGTTTGTTCAAAAATAAAGCTCAAAAGACAGCCGATACTCAGTCAAAACCAATCCAAACCTCTATATTTGTTCACAAAAGCAGCTTCAATCCAGAAAACGCTTTAAAAATGAAAGCTGATACCATCTGAGCACTGAAATAAAAGCCATTTCCTCCAATCCAGCAAGAAAAAGTGGCTCAATTCAACCCACACACACACACACAAGCAGATATTTTTTGTGAAAGCACTTTCTCTGCCACTGTCCCAACAGGAAGCAGCAGTCTGCATCCGCCCTGCTGGTGTGGAAAAGTGTTCATGCTGTTTAGGCAGATTTGTCTGCTGGGACTGTTTTCAGCCTCATGAAGCCATCTGAGCAACATTTGTCGTGCATGAACACCAGGTGTTTTAACACACACACACACACACACACACACACACACACACACATTAATGTAACACTGAAAGAACACCTAAACAAAACACATGGTCCGATGGTAAAAGCTTCCCACAGCAAAATTTGGTACATTAAAGTCCACATGAACTGGAAGCTACGACTATATTAAATATTAAATGAGAAACAGTGGGCATGGCTTGTTTTCCTCTACTTCGAGCTGATTGGATGTAGTAAATTAGGCATTTCATTCTGAAAGATGGGGAAAGGGGTTTTAGAAGAGTTTATACGAGAATGAATTAGTTCCAGTTTTGGCTTTGGTACTGAAAAGGAGACTTACACAGTTACAATTTACTAAAACCCTTATGTTAAACTGCTTTGACACAATCTACATTGTAAAAGCGCTAAATATAAATAAACATGAAATTGGTGACAAATGTACAATAATGCATAAATATCTTACAGTCTAGCGTCTTTTAGAAAGTATTAATTTAAAAGAGGGATATGTAAGGGGTGTACTCATTTATGCTGGGCACTGTATAATATGCATCTTTTTGGGGGGTTTTCTCACACAAATCCTCTAAAACACTACGAGAAAACCATAAACACCAGATCTGATTACCTGTGCATTAAACAACAGCTATGAAAAGCTGCTTGGTCTCAAATGTCAAGCACAAGCAGTAATCAGTTTCTGCATCTAGGAGAACTCTGAAGTAATTTCAACTTGCACTAATTGTAAATGATTCCTCACAGCTACAATCTTTAATTAGCTTTTTTTTTCTTAGCCAAGGCAAGTGCATTATGATTTGTGTGTATACGGTTAATGATCTGAACAAACACCTTGCGCAAAATATTAAATGTCAGCTTATAACTCATCCTGCATGGTTTGTGGTAAGATACCTCAAATATATACAGCCTACACTGTAAAACAATAAAAAGTATTTTCTAGTTGACTCAACTTTTAATCCAAGTACTGTAGTAGTCGACTTATTTTTTTTTTTTAAGTGCATACCATACCTGCCAACACTCCTGTTTTTCCCGGGAGTCTCCCGTATTTCAGACCCATCTCCCGCCACCCTCCCGTTTAGTTTTTTTCTCCTGGAAATCTCCTGTAATTTCACCCCACCCCTGGTCCTCACCTTTTTGGTACAGTCTGTAACACCCCCAGGTCGCCAACTTTGGTATAGCCACCCGAAACCCGTTCCATATTACAGTTACTAACACCACAGTACAGTTACTAACCCAGTTCTCAGTTGTGTTATTCAGACAAACACACACCACTGCCACCCCACCAAGCCATCCCGAACTGTCACCTCCAACCCCCCGGTCTCCCGGAATTTTGGAGACCAATGTTGGCAGGTATGATATTAAGAGGTATAGAACTCACAAACACAGGCTCATTGGAAATTCGTGCTTCAGCAGACATTTTTTGTGTAACTGCTAAATTAAACACACATTTGACTGTAGTATCTAATCTACACATATAACGTACACTACACTGAACATTCTTTATCTCCTAATATATTAACAACAAAGTATTTTTTAAGTCTTTGATTGTATATTTATAAAGGAAAATACTTTTACAGTGATATACTAACACTATATGCAGTCTACATTGCAACGTTCAGATTAATGTTTTTTTGTCTCAATAACAAAAATAACACACTAAAACACTGACACTAATTCACCGGCATCTTGTCGACACATAAGGAAAGTTAAATTATACTATTATGATAGTTTGATTATACACTCTCAGAAATAAAGGTATGCAAGTTGTCACTGGGGGGTGGTACCTTTTCAAAAGGTACAAATTTGTACCAAAAAGGTCCATACTAATACCTCAAGGGTACATATTGGTACCTTAAAAGCACAAAAATGTTCCTCTTAAAATTTGTAGGTACTAATATATACTTTTGAGGTAACAATATGGACCCTTCAAGTACAAATGTGTACCTTTAAAAAAGGTACCACCCCACTGACAGCTCTTGTAGCTTTATTTTTTGAGAGTGTAGAGTAACATATATATTTAGGATTATAAACTATAGATCTGGCTTTGTGAGACTATTGTTTGAACTATTTATTTTCTTTGCATGACACATTGATATTACAGTAGAGAGAAACTCTTTCAGTATAATCTTGAACAATGTATAATTAGTTTCATGTGTTATAGCATGGTATTTTAATAAATAATTTAATGAAAAATTCAATTAAACAAACTAAATTTAAATAAAATTTAACAAAAAAAATTATAATAATACAATTAAATAATTTAATTTAGTAAAAAAAAATCATCTGACTTTCATAGACAACCTATAATATCAGGGAATATTTTCTTTTATAAAAGTTCTTTACGATGTTCATACAACCAAAAATAACAAAATTTTATTTAAAATTTAAATAAATTTTATTTTATTTAATTAAAAAATTAAACAAAATTTATATTATTAAATAAATTTAAAATAAAAATAAATAAAAATAATTCAATTTCATTTAATGAAAAATAAAATACTATTTTATTATTAGGATAAAAAAAAAATCCTTCATATAGTTTCTTTGGGTGTAGAGGCAAATAGAAATTTTAGCTGAATAAAACTACAACTCATTATTTACACCTCAAGTTGTTTAAAACATTTATGAGTTTCTTTTTTCTGTTGAACACAAAATAAGATAATTTGAACAATGCTGGAAACCAGTGACAATTGACTTCCATAATAGGAAAAGCAAATACTATGGAAGTCAATGGTTACCGGTTTCCAACATTTCCAATATTTTCTTTTGCATTCAACAGAAGAAAGTTGTGACCATTCAAGTAAAAGATGACACGTTTTTTAAATTTTGGGTGAACTATTCCTTTAAGAAAGTAAACAGGTTTAGTTTTCTCCAGCTTGGGAAACTATGGGTCCTATAAGACTTGGTATTGCATACCCACTGTGACATTTAAAGCCAAGGTGATTTTGTCATGATGGCTGCTGACGCCGATGGCTTTGTGCTCTTGGAAGTGTGCCGTGTGTAGTGATCTCAGTGCTGCTGGCTGCCAATTCAGCTCTCCAGCCATCCTCATAGGTTAGCAACAGCCCAGCAGAGCTTGGCTATGGCAGGATAATAAAACTGTTTTCCTCTACTGTCAGTGGGGGATCTAGATTGAAATCTTGCTGGACACATCAAGACAAGAGCAATTCCAGCGTTATGGATGTGGCATTTACAGTAAAAATTCAACACATAAATTCACAGGGAAAGTATGTTAACATTATATTGAAACATCTGTTTGTATTTTCCAAAACAACTAACCACAGAGTGGGTTCATAAAAATATCAATCTGTAAACATTTTTCAGATTTTAAATGAGAAATATAACATGCATACGGTGTAGAAATTCTGTGAACTAAACTGCAAAACCCAAAAAAAAGATAATTAAA
This sequence comes from Danio tinwini, assembly GCA_903798205.1. Lineage (NCBI taxonomy): Eukaryota > Metazoa > Chordata > Actinopteri > Cypriniformes > Danionidae > Danio > Danio tinwini. Next base: position 2,240,985 of record CAIGQZ010033037.1, read on the forward strand.
AGGGTAAAAGCTGCCTCACTAAAGAACTAAAATGATTGATGTTATTTTATTTAATTTTAATTTTTTTTGTAATAATATTTTTTTAATTAATTTATTTATTAATTTATTATTTTTTGATAGAACAGTAAAGAGTATTGACAGGAAAGCATGGGAAGCAGAGAGAGAGGAAAGATTGGCATAGGACTGCAAAGCGGACTCAAACTCAGGTCGTCATGAGCACCGGAGTGCTCAACTACACCACTGGCGCAGACGATGTTATTTAATTTGACCTTTTTGCATTTATGAGGAAAACACTTTGTTATGGATGTGACAGATGTGAAATCAGCACTTATGGGACTTTGGTAAATCAAATATAATTGTTTGAAAACATTGACAGAGACATTTTTGAGTATTTTAAAAATACTGTAAATTACTTGTTTACACAAACTTAGAAACGATTTCACTATTTTAGTGTAAACTTGTTGACAACAAGTTGACATTTGCATGGAATTGCTCATAAATAATGTTAATATTAAATATAAAATAATATAATAATATTGAGTCCACAATAGATTCAGAAGTCACTTTTTTTCCTCATATAGGACTGGTTTTAGGGAAGTAGACTATTAAAAGTAGTAGCTCGGCAGGTTGAATAATGTAGATTTTCCAGTAATAAGATTTTTATATTTTCCAACAGCAGCATAAAAAAAAACACACTTGCACTATGAACAGACAGTTTAGTCAACAGTTATTCATTTATTCATTTTCCTTTAGCTTAGTTCCTTTATTCATCAGGGGTCGCCACAGTGGAATGAACCACCAACTTTATCCAGCATATGTTTTACGCAGTGGATGCCATTCCAGCTGCAACCCAGTACTGGGAAACATTCATACACACTCATTCATTCACATACACTATGGCCAATTTAGTTTATTTAATTCACCTATAGCGCATGTCTTTGGACTGTGGGGGGGAACCGGATCACCAGGAGGAAACCCATGGGGACATAGGGAGAACATGCAAACTCCACACAGAAATGCCAACTAACCACTGAACCACCGTGTCACCCATTATATGATATATTGCACCAAAATATATTGGGATAAATTATGCCACTCATTATATATAGCCAGAATGACAATATAATATCATCACATTGCAAGTACACTCTTGCAAAGAACACATCATATTTTATTCTTAAGCATATTTCATTTAATTATAGTCATTTTAGCGATTTAATAATTAGACATTGGAATCAGAATGTGAAAACGTATATCCTAAACAAACAAATGATAATAAAATGTTCAACTTGCATCAACACAATTTGCCTATTTGTTATAATGTGAATATGCACAAGGTCTAAGCAAGGAGAAGCGCATCACGGATGCATCACCACCACTATCAAAGATGAAGGGCTCAATACTTCAGTGACGCACAAGAGACCCGAGAGGTGGGTTGACAGAATAGATAAAACGCCCACGTCTACCCCAGCACGCCTGGCACCGGCTCATCCCAGCCGACTGAGCCAATCTCAGCTGATAACGTCCATCAGTCAGGCATACTAAAACCTCCCATAAAGCCAGCCATCTCAGCCCGAGAGCCCAGGCCAAACTAATCAAACACAGTCTGCCACCTGCATTTGGAGATAGGGAGCGATTAATGACACAGCTGCATTCATCGCATAAGTCCCCGCTTTTACTCCAACTGGCATTTAGAGCAGAAGCTGGACAAAAGGAGTAGAATAGTTAACGGTGACCAAGCATTGCGGTATTAAAGAGGGATGGTGCTCACTGTGGACTAATACAAGCATGTATTGACATGGAAAATAATGGTGGAATATTATTGAGAGCGGCTTATTAATCAATTAATGAAGGATATTAATAATTAAAACATCTGAGCAGTGCATTTACTAAGACAATTGCATAGTTTTATTATTAATAGTAAGAAACACTGAACTGGAAAAAAAACACTAATGCACACTAACATTAATGCATAATAGGGACAAATTAAGAGATCATTTAAAAAGCATCAATTTCACTGGATTAATTTTTTTTTTGTATTCAATAAAATGTGTGATAATGCTTCTTACAAATTATAAACATTTTTCTAGAAAATGATAACTGGTCAGATAGTTTTTTTTCCTTTGTGATTACTAAATGAGGCCAAATATTATTGCACCAAATATTGATTGAATATTTAAACATTACTATTAAAACACTGGTGTTGTGTATGTACACTCACTAGCCACTTTATTAGGTACACCTTACTAGTACTGGGTTGGACCCCCTTTTGCCTTCAGAACGGTCTTAAACCTTCGAGGCATCAATTCAACAAGGTACTGGAAGTATTCCTCAGAGATTTTGGTCCATATTGACATGATAGCATCACACAGTTGCTGAAGATTTGCCTGCTGCACATTCTCCCATTCCACCACATCCCAAAGGTGCTCTATTGGATAGAGATCTGGTGACTATGGAGTCCAGTTGAGTACAGTAAACTCATTGTCATATTCAAGAAATCAGTCTGTGATGATTCGCGTTTTATGACATGGCGCCTTATCCTGCTGGAAGTAGCCATCAGAAGATGGGTACACTATGGTCATAAAGGGGAGGACATGGTCAGTAACAATACTCAGGTAGGCTGTGGCATTGACACCATGCTCAATTGGTACTAATGCTGTTGACACCAAATTCTGACCCTATCAACCAAATGTTGCAGCCGAAATCGAGACTCATCAGAACAGGCAACATTTTCCAATCTTCTATTGTCCAATTTTAATAAGCCTGTGCCAATTGTAGCCTCGGGTCAGAGGAGAATGGCCAGACTGGTTCGAGCTGATAGAAAGGCAACAGTAACTGAAATAACCACTCGTTACAACCGAGGTATGCAGAAGAGCATCTCTGAACACACAACATGTCCAACCTTAAGGCGGATGAGCTACAGCAGCAGAAGACCATGCCACAGTCAAAGTCACTTAAATCCCCTTTCTTTCCCATTCTGATGCTCGGTTTGAACTGCAGCAGATCGTCTTGACCATGTCTACATGCCTAAATGCATTGAGTTGCTGCCATGTGATTGGCTGACTAGAAATTTGCAATAACAAGCAGTTGGACAGGTGTACCTAATAAAATGACCGGTAAATGTACATTGTATATACGAAAAACTATATAAATATAAATAGTTTAAATATATACACACACATTTATATATACAAACACTATATAAAAAAAAAAACATCGCTTCAGTGTTTGAAACTAATAAATCCCCACAAATGTGATGTGAAAGTCACTGGTTACAGAGAACTCAGTCAGTGCCCACTTTCCCAGACATATACTGTGCTGCTATGGTGTCTTAAATGTCATTTCTGCATATTTCAGGCGCAAAGCAAAGCTTTTACCACAGTATCGGGAACAGACAGGAATTTCTAGCTATAACGAATATTCAAAACAATAGCACGCAATCTAAAAAATGTCATCGTTGACAGCTCAAGATCACGTGGTCTGAGCTGGAGGGCACACCCGTTTACCAATCCTACTATGGCGGAGGCGTTTTTTATGTTAATGAGGTTAGAAACGTCATCACGCCTAACGTAATATTCACGAGGGTGACTTTTTTAACGTTCGACAAGAATATAAAGACATACAAAAAAGGTGTAAACCATAGTAACAACAAAAGGAGGCAAACATGAGGGTGACTTTTTTTAGTCTACGCAGCGTCATATCGATTCTAATTAATATTCATAAGCCAAGCCTTCGTCATAGTAGGATTTCCCACCCGGTAAACAGGTAATTAAAAAAAATAATCACGAATAAATGATCAAAGGTAATGATATGTAGGCTACCCCTAATGAATAATCAAACTCACACCTTAATATTTATCAGCCTGTGATATCGATTCAAAACTTTAAAAGATCACGTTACCTGTTCAACAATCTTCTTGTATCTTTGAGTAGCTTGATCGATCAAATCTCGTACCATCCAACTGTCCTTACACGGGACGACAACTCTAGTTTCCCCGAAAATGACCGTCACCTTCATCTTAAATGCGTCATTAAACGTTTAAATATCTTCGTGGTTTCTGTTTATATCGCAGCTTCTCTTAAAGCGAACGCCGCAGAGACAACAGGTGTCATTGGTCAACTGTTACAGGTGATCTTCCTCCTCTCTGAAGAGCTACTACAGCCTCGAGTAAACCGATATAACATCCATGAGTGAAGGAAGAGTCCGGTATTTATTCCAAACTGCACTTTTAACTGATGTAAACAGTCCTGGCTTTACGAGAAAAGTCGAGACAGTGAAAGGTTTTCCCGAGTTCGCGCTCGCTGGAGTCCAGAGTGAAACCGGAAGCTGCAGATAGTGAGAAACTACCGTGATTGACGGCCTGCTTTATGAAGCCACCAACTAGAATCTTTACTGAGGACAAGAGGATGTACTTGAGGAAGAAGTAATAATCACTCAAGGTAAGGGGAACAGAGTAAAATTTACAAAGTAAACCGTCCTACATGGAAACAAAAAAATACTATAGTAATTTATTGTAAATACTATAGTGTTTTTGAGCGATACTGAGTACTTTAATCTGCTGCGTTAATTACAGTAGTTGTTATGGTAATACAACAGCTATATTAATATAGACAAATGATCCAATACTGTAGTTTTCTAAAATAGGGTATATTATACTACAATACACCACTGTTTATGTGGTAAAAACTTAAAGCATACTACAGTATTTATTAGTTTATAAGTTAACTATGGTTATAATAATACACTATGCTGCAGCATTTGTTACCAAAGATTTGTAAATACTAATATGCTTTACTATATGATTAAAAATATAGTATTTATTAAAAAAAAACCTAAAGGTAGAGAATATCACATATTATTGGTGAATAGAGTAAAATTGACAGATAGTAATACCTCCTACATGAAAAAAATACTATAGTAATTCATAGTAAATAATACATTCATTCATTTATTTTATTTTCAGCTTAGTCCCTTTATTAATCTGAGGTCGCCACAGCGGAATGAACCGCCAACTTATCCAGCATATGTTTTACGCAGCGGATGCCCTTCCAGCTGCAACCCATCACTGGGAAACATCCATACTCCCTAATCCACACACATACACTACATACAAGCTTACCCAGTTCACCTATACCACATGTTTTTGGACTGTGGGGGAAACCGGAGCACCCGGGGGAAACGCACACGAACACTGAGAGAACATGCAAATTCCACACAGAAATGCCAACTGACCCAATTGAGGCTCAAACCAGCGACCTTCTTGCTGTGAGGCGATCATGCTACCCACTACGCCACCATGAGGCCAGTAAATAATATAGTACTTGAATTAATCTGTTGTGGAAATTATATAGTTCCTATGGTAATACAAGAACTATAGTAATATAAACATGTTATCCAATAATGTAGTTTTCTAAAATAGGCTATATTGTACTACAATACACCACAGTTTATGTGGTAAAACTAAAGTATACTACAGTATTTGTTAGTTTATAGTGAACTATAGTTAATTCTACAGTATGATGCAGCATTCATTAACAGAGTTGTAAATACTTTAATATACAGTATAATACACTTTACTATAGTATTTAAAAACACTATAGTGTTTATAAAATCCTAAAGGTAGAGAATCTCACGCATTCTAGGGGAATAATGTGAAACTGACAGAAAGTAAACCCTCCCACATGAAATAAAAAATAATATAGTAATTTATAGTAAATAATATAATGTTTTTGAACCACACTGAGTACTTAAATTAATCTGTTGTGGTGATTATATAGATCCTATGGTAATACATCAACTATATTAAAATAAACAAATTATCCAATACTGTAGTTTTCTACAATAGGGTATATTGTACTACAATACACCACAGTTTATGTGGTAAAAACTTAAGTACACTACATTTATTAGTTAACTATAGTTGTAATACTACAGTATGCTGCAGCATTCATTAACAAAGAGTTGTAAATACTTTAATATGCAGTATAACACACTTTACTATAGTATGATTTAAAAACACCATAATATTTAAAAAATCATAAAGTTAGAGAATCGCACATATTCTTGGGGAATAGAGTAAAATGTAAAAGAGTTTTTGACAGAAAGTAAACCTTACCACGTCAAAAAAAAATACTATACTGTTTATGAACCGTACTGTAGTGAAACACTTGAATTAATCTGTTGTGGTAATGCTATATCAATATGGCAATACACCAACAATAGCATCACAATGATATAAGCTAATTATAATTATAACTATATAAACTAATTAAGGTATATTTTACTACAGTACACCACTGTTGCTGTAGTAAAACTAAAGCGCAATAAGTAGTTATTACAGTTGCATCAGCTAATTCAAAGTATGCTGCATCAGTCATTAACAAAGAGCTGTACTGTAAATACTTTATACAGTACAATACACTCTACTTTGTCTGGTTCAAAAACACTATTTACTACAGTATTTTTTCTGCATAATCAAATTTAAAAACGATATCAAAATTTGATATAAAATGTGACGTTTTTAGCTTTAAAAAGGGATTGCCTCATACAGAAGCATTTTTTTACCTTTAGGATTAAAAATAAACCTTTCCTGATTGATATTTAAGGAGTAAACTGATTAACCTTTACATTTAAATGACATGTACAGTAATTTGAACTTGTTTCCACAATAAACCTCCGTCATAGGCATAACAAACTAAATTTCCAGAACTGCTAAAAATTTCCAAAACTGTAGCCTCCTGACTCATGTTTGTAGTATTTACACTCAGTCCCTGAGCTCTAGTTTGCAGCTACATATTCATACGACAATGGACAATTCTGCTCCGAGAGCACTATTGTGTGTCTCTCTGGCAAAGTGTTTCATTGACCTTAATTACACGATCAACCTTCTATTATGCCTTTCCAGCCCTCACATCATCCATATACATGAAGATAATGATGTGACAGCTTTATATTTCCCACAGTTTAAACAATATCTTAATAGCGTTCATGTTCTGTAATTAATTTATGAATTATGCACACCTATTCTTTATTGCTCACCATGCAACTTGCTCAGATTGTTAAAAAGTTTGTGGACAGTAACATTTTAGTAATGTTTTAGAATTTTGGTGCATATATTTTAACAACATTACAGTAAAAACAGTAATACTGGGAAATATTAATACACATTAAATATACATTATAGAGGCATTACTCCAGTGTGTCACGTGAACCTTCAGCAATCATTTTAATTGAATGATTTGCTGCTCAAGATTATTTTTATTACTGTTATTACTGTTAAAAACTGCTGTGATACTTAATATTGTTAAGAAAAATATGATACATTAATTATTAATAATGTATCATATACATAAAATATGATACATTAATACATTTTATAAATTTTTGGCTAATAGCAAAATACCTTTATATTTACAATTTTTACCAATGAAAATTGCCATTTCTATTAATCAAATGCATCCATGTTACATAGTAATTTCCACAAAAAAAACACCTTGAACAGTTATGAACATCATGTAAATGTTTACAATGTAAACGTTAATTAAAAGTTTCCAGTAGCTTGTGATTCATAGGTGTTTATTTACGCTTTCAAAATATGCATTTGAGGGACATTAATATATGCTCCAACAATATTTGATAATCGAAATTTAACTTTTAGTTTGATGCAACATACAAGCAAAAATACATACATATATAGAATACACTCACTGGCCAATTTATTAGGTACACCATACTAGTACCGTGTTAGACTTCCTTTTGCCTTCAGAACTGTCTTAATCCTTCTTGGCATTGATTCAACAAGGTACTGGAAATATTTCTCAAAGATTTTGGTCCATATGGACATAATAGCATCACGCAGTTGCTGCAGATTTGTGGGCTGCACATCCATGATGCGAATCTCCCATTCTACTACATCCCAAATATGCTCTTTTGGAGTTCTGGTGACTGTGGAGGCCATTTGAGTACAGTGAACTCATTGTCATATTCAAAAAAACAAGTCTGAGATGATTCGCTCTATATGACATGCCGCGTTATCCTGCTGGAAGTAGCTATCAGAAGATGGATACACTGTAGTCATAAAGGGATGGACATGGTCAGCAACAATACTCAGGTAGGCTGTGGCATTGACACAATGCTCAATTGGTACTAATGGGCTCAAAGTGTGCCAAGAAAATGTCCCCCACACCATTACACCACCACCAGCCGGAACCGTTGATACAAGGCAGGATGGATCCATGCTATGATGTCATTGACTCCAACTTCTGACCCTACCATCCGAATGTCGCAGCCGAAATCAAGACTCATCAGACCAGGCAACGTCTTTCCAATCTTCTGTTGTCCAATTTTGGTGAGCCTGTGCTAATTGTAGCCTCAGTTTCCTGTTCTTAGCTGACAGGAGTGGCACCCGGTGTGGTCTTCTGCTGCTGTAGCCCATCCGCCTCAAGGTTGGACGTGTTGTTCGTTTAGAGATGCTCTTCTGCAGACCTCGGTTGTAGCAAGTGGTTATTTGAGTTACCGTTGCCTTCTATCAGATGGAACCAGTCTGGCCATTGTCTTCTGACCTCTGGAACTAACAAGGCACTCTTTTTCTGACCATTCTCTGTAAACCCTAGAGATGGTTATGCATGAAAATCACAGAAGATCAGCAGTTTTTGAAATACTCAGACCATCCCGTCTGGCACCAACAACCATGCTACGTTCAAAGTCACTTAAATCCCCTTTCTTCCCCATTCTGATGGTCAGATGGAACTGCAGCAGATCGTCTTGACCATGTCTACATGCCTAAATGCATTGAGTTGCTGCCATGTGATTGGCTGATAAGAAATTTAAATCTAGTGTAAATCCAGATAGATGGATGGATGGATGGATGGATGGATGGATGGATGGATAATAGGTCCCATAATGCAATCGTAGGCCAAAATGAATGGAGAAAGCCTAAATCACAAACAAAAAAATGTACATTACTGTATAAAAGCAATAGATTGTGATATATTTTACTTGAAGGATCTCAAATTAAAAACATCAGCCATGTCATTTGATCCATGATACTATACTGTATTGATTGTGTTTGTTCCTAATGATACATAGAGCCATTTAGTGAAGCAGAATGATTGGTCAGCATCAAAAATTGGACCTAACTATTTTATAAACCGAAATAAATCAGATAATTGTCAGTCTAGCACTCTTCAAAGCTATGTAAATGCTTTGTGTTTTTAACTTCAGACTCTACTTAATCACCTTGCAGACATGAAAACAAGGACTAGAAAATAATTTATGCAAATGACATGATATAAATAAACGATACGACATGAGCACGCTTGAATGGCTAGCAATAGCTGTACACAACAAAAAGTTAATTGTCAGTGAAAGGTTTGTTTACGCTAATTTAGGACATATCTTTGATTTATGTTAGCACTTCCTGCTGATTGTAGCCACCATGTTAAACTGTATTTTGATAGCCCAGAGATTTCTCACAAGCTTTCCTGCTCAAACAATTCTGAGAATTTGAGGCATGCTGTTTTTATAGTTATAACAGTTAGCAGATAGCTAAACCAGCTCCATTAACTCCTCAGTGCTGGCTAAGCAGTATTTTTGATGTTTGACACATCTGTCATATTCATTTCCAATGTGCGCCTCATAAACCTTATGAGACTGTCTACTTCCCAAACAAATGAATGTTCCAAAAACATTTTGCGCTTTAGCTTCCCTTTATTATATTTTATGGGGAGGAACGGGATTGTAAACCATAACTTTGTCCAAATGGTTATGCTAATGCTAGCGTTAAATGTGCTGTTGAATAGAGTAAATGAAAAAATGGATATCAGAAAGAGGCATGCCTGGATTTTTGGCAGGCTCGTTCACCCCTCCAGATGGCACAGTTTGGCATCTCCTGTTATAATGATGGGACGGCCTGGATTAAAGAGGCAGTGCCAACTTACTATCCAGTGTGCTGTTGTCAGATTGATGTATACTGCAATAAATGTTTACCACTTAAAGAGTTCAGTAACTTTGTTGAAAGTTTCCTATGTGTTATGATTCAAGGGTGATTTACATTTACAAATTATACAAAAAAAATTACATTTACAAATTATACAAACTAACATAATGGGACCTTGATCTCTGCTCTGAAATTGAATTTCAATACAAAAAGCTGGTAATGAATCGCCAGCATTTTTCCTGTTGTTATTTATTAATTTTCCTTTGGCTCAGTCCCTTAATTATAAGGGGTCACCAAATGCAAATCTATCCACTTGTCCACCTGTCCATCTATTCATCCATC
>CAIGQZ010033037.1:2266368-2285850 GCA_903798205.1 Danio tinwini
ATCTATCTATCTATCTATCTATCTATCTATCTATCTATCTATCTATCATTTAGTCTATCAATCAATCAATCAATCCATCCATCATTATCAGTCCATCCATCTATTCTTTAGTCTGTCTATCTATCCAACCATGCATTTATTAATCTGTCCAACCACCATATCTCAATCTGTTCTTCAATTTAAATTAATTACTTTATATTTCTATAAATGTATAATTTCTATGTACAATTCCCTTTTTTTTCTCTTCAGGTCAGCTGCCATAAAAAAAAAATCATACCAACACCAATAAAGGGCATTTGGACAAAAATTGACCTCACAACCCAAAATGAATGTTGCTGCTTGTTCAAACTTCTTATTTAAAATGAGCTGAATCGACACAATGCAATGTTTGTTTGGGGGGTGGACAACTTAATTGTTTTATGTTCAAAAAATGATACAAACGATTAAGCAAGTTACAGTTTTTCTCAGTCGCTTTGGTGCATTTCTCACGACACTATTTACGTTTGCGCAACAGTTAATGCATTTCTCAAAACAATTAGTACAAACTGCAAAACCTAGTGGATAACCTTCAAAAGCGTGTCACTTGCTTAAAATGGAGAGCTCATTCCTCAAAAGCAAGTATTCATGTCAATGAAACTGTCAGTGCCATCAACATGGAAAGTCCTGATACCATTGTTTATGAACAAGATAGTCAAATGGCTTTGTCATGTTTTCATTATGACACTTTACTCTGTACATTTTTTCCAATGCAAAGAAGTCAGATTTTGGTGACACTTCCTGAAAATGCTCAAGACAGCACTATATACTATTTGCACAGCCATTTGAAAACTACAGTAAAGTTAGACATCACTGCATTTAGTGAGGAATCTGAGTACAAGACACTGAATATGAATGTTTCACATTTTTACTGCAGATGCTCTTTACAATTCAAATTTATTCACAGCATTGTGCAAAATAATAAATCCACCTTTATTTACAACAAACATAAACTTCCTTTGGGTAGAGCTGTGCACAACTGTAAACAATATTGCAATACACTTTGGAACTGAACCTACAACATACACAGGTCTGTAAATCATTCATGAAATTGTTCAATTTAGAAGACATTTTCAGAAAAAAAAATTAAATAAAAGTTACTTGACAGATTTTGACAACTCCAGTAGTTCAACATTTTTGTATGTAATGACTCAAGTAATGAAATGAGGACTGTTAGTTTTATATAAAATGATTATTCATCATCCACACGTTTAGTTCATTTTGACTGACATGACATAAGCAAATGATAATGTTACAAACAGCAGAGAGTTGTATGAAAGCAATTGATGCATGTCCAAAAGCATTTGCAATTTGTTGGAGGGAATGAGAAACTGCTACTATGATGTGCACAAATGACTGTTTTGAGAAATGCATTAACTGTTGTGCAAATGTAAATAGTGTTGTGAGAAATGCACCAAAGCCACTGAGAAAAACTGTAACTTAATCAATTTGTGTTAGGACAACATGAAGGTATTGTGTGGAACGCAGCATTTTTTTGTGTAAATATTATTTAAATACCAAAATATATTCATTCATTCATTTTCTTTTCGGCTTAGTCCCTTTACTATTCTTAATGAAACTTATCTAGCATATGTTTTACGCAGCGGATGCCCTTCCAGCTGCAACCCATCACTGGGAAACATCCATATATATATATACAATTCAAATTATATATAATTTTTCTTTTAAATAAAGAAGCTTATGGTGCAAGTATACATAAATGAAAATATCTTACAGTGTGTTTTATAAACCAATGATTTGCACAAATATCAACAGATGGACTCTTGCAAAGAATTTTAAAGACTTTTTTTATTGACGATGATGCTAAGCTACTTAAACCATGAAAACGTGTTCACACACACAAATCCTTCAGCTTTCAGACACATCAAAAGAAAAGTTGTATTGACAGAGATTATGAGACCAATGTGCTTCTTTTTTGTTTCAACAGTCGGATCGCATCCCTGATCTAGGAGCCGCTGGCGTGACACGAACTCTAGCCTCGGTCTTTGAAGTGCTGCTTCAGAAATGACCCCGAATGTGCTGAGCGTTCAAAGCAATAGTATGGAAGATTCGCTTGACTTCTATAGTGAAAGGGAGAAAAGTAACATGAAGGTCTCGAGAGAAACTAGAAGGACAGAGGGAAAGAAAAGCTTCAAAGAATGAGAGAGTCTTTATGAAAGGATAGGGAAATCGTAAGGCTGGCTTTTAGTGAATGTTGTTCAATTGACTCTAGATAAAAGAAGCTGAGAGCGGCTTTAACATGCATTTTATTTTCAATTGTTGTGTTCAGATTAGTTCCACTGTTATTATGACGCATATTGAAAGCGTTTTGAGGTACATATAAGTAGATTTATCCACACGTTCCGCGTTAAGTGTGAACACAGCATTAGCGGTGCTTCTGATTGAGCCGAGCCCAGTTTGATGAACTGTTTTCGGTGTAGGCAGGAGGAAGGATTTTCCCCCTGGACACCAACAACAGGCACTACGTCATAATCACGCCCCCACAAGAGCAAGCTCCTGATTGGTTAACGTGGCGAGAATGTCCGCTGAAGTTCAGATTTTTGAACTCAAGCAATTCGCGTTTTAAGCCCGTCAAACGTGTCAAACGCTCAATTCGTGCCGCGCCGCACTATTCACGCGTATCGCGCCGCAGGATGTCTATTCGCGCCTTTGCATTGACTTAACATGTAACTGTACGTTCACACCGAAAGCAGCGAGAGCGTCAAAGGTCGCTCTGGCCGCCCTGGCGACGACGCTGTCTGCCTTCAGCTCCGGTGGCGAGAGGGTCAAAATTCGCTACATTGATTTAAAAGAGCCGTTGCAGCATATCAGCAAATCAGTTACATTCCTGCATAAAACATGCTTTCTAGCGTGAAGATGTTGCACATTTATTATCAAATTCATTTAACTACGGAAGATCTAGTTGCATGTGGTGTGGCTTTACTCCACTTAATTATCCAATGTGTCCTAAATATGCCTGAAATATTCTGAAGCATACAGTTTTGTATTGTCGCATGAGATTCCCGCTTTTTTAAAGAAAAAATATATAACATTGCTGCACATCAGTAACGCGCCAGTAACTTTTTAATGTATGTTCTTGTAAGAAAAACATTGCAAATAATTGGAAATCTGGCGACCGTTATATTAAAACTCTTGGGAACATGTGGTCGGAACCAAAGTTCACAGGACTGTGTTCTCTGGACTCCTTTCAAGCGGTGGACTTCTACATTCTGATTGCTTGCCGCTGAACCGCGTCACAGCTCATTACCATAAAGTTGACTTAATTTCAACTCTCCTTTACGGCCACACCGGCGAAGACGCACGGCGCTGCTCCTCGCCGCTTATCGCCGCTGGCTCCCATTGAAAATGAATGACTTTCGGCTACTTTGGCGCTCTTGCCGCTTTCGGTGTGAACGTACGGTAAGTCACTCGCGCTTGCCGCTTCTTCCGCGTCTGGTGTAAACGCAGCATTATACTCAATATCAGTATAATAAGTATATTTTATTTTATATTATAACTTTTACTTTATATTTATGATCATTTTTTTATTTATTTATTTGAAGAATTTAACCATTTGTCCTCCTTTTTTCTCTTTATTCCTGTTTAATTTTAAATTTTCCCCATGCACTTTAATATATACATTGTCGATGTCTTTACTCTGGAATGAGAAATTCTGATTTTGTTTTTTAGTTTTCCATCATTTTTGTGCTAAAGAAGCTACATTATGATACCAATAATCTTACATTTGTTTGAATACATTAATAAAACAATCAGTTTTTTTCCAAATCCCTTAAATTGAGCTGCACTTGCATGACTTGTATGATGGTGAAAGTACCAAAATGGCAACAGAGGAAGTGATTTTCCTTAAAGGGACTTTAAATATAATCATAGTATGTGTGCAAATCTCATTACACTCAAAGAGAAGGCAAAATAACTTCCTTTTAGGTTTGTTCTGCCTCACGTAATAGTAGAAAGCAAGATAAAAGCAGCCTAGATGGGTTCATTTGGATCTATTATATGAAATAATCTCTTTATCATAAAGCAAGAATAATTCTGGGCAGAAATAACCTTTCCTTCCGTCTCTGTTTGAAGTGTTTTTCCAAACCGCAGCAAAGACAAAGTAGCTCATTTTCTCAGACCGAGAAAGTCTGTCTTGCCCTCTGTATCCCGTTCTCCGACAACAGATCAATTAGAATTGAGTTGCAGTAAGCGGGATGTATTGATCTATGATCATAATTTCCATAAATGCCATGAGTCCAGAGGCACAATTGATCCAGGCCAGACTCAAGCCATTTTGTCTATATATGAGCATTATTTGCATTAGAATGGGAGTCTCCACGGCTGTAGGCTGGACAGTCCGGCATTAAGATTGTGGGAACTTATTAGTGCTTTAAAATATTTAATGTATATATTCATAGTAATTGCGATACATTTCATTAGTGCAAAACCTGTTGGAAAAATACAAAACTGGTTATTTTGGTAACTGGTAACTGGTTTTTACAGCAGACAGAGAATCATTAGCAGTGTTTTTTTTACCTCCTGCTGTTTTTACTGCACAACTCCCATTGAAAATGATCAATAACTCTTCAGGTGCAATGATGTATTTTCAGCTTACATTATTGTAGGAGAATGCACTGAAATCTTTTTGGAAGTGAATGTTGTTGAAATGTCACCAGGGTGTTCGATAAAATTATAACATTTGACAATGGCCACACGGTGGCTCAGTGGTTAGCACTGTCGCCTCACAGCAAAAAGGTCGCTGGTTAGAGTCCCGGCTGGATCAGTTGGCATTCATGTGTGGAGTTTGCATGTTATCCCATAATCCAAAGACATTGAATTGAATAAACTAAATTGTCCGTATAGTGTATGAGTGTGAATGAGTGTGTATGGGTGTTTCCCAGTACTGGGATGCAGCTGGAAGGGCACCAGCTGTGTAAAACACATGCTGAATGAGTTGGCGGTTCATTCCACTGTGGCGACCACTGACGAATAAAGGGACTAAGCCGAAAAGAAAATGAATGAATGAATTTACTAATATGACCCACACATCTATTGTGTGTTGGATCCAATATAGAGGTGTCTATCCTTAAAATATGAGGTCAAACTGAGGCAAATTATGGAAGCTTCGGGTATTGCTGAAGCACTTTTAGCTTAGCTTAGCATAGATCACTGAATCGGATTAGTCCATTAGCATTTACTCAAATTTCAAAAAGAAATTCAATAATTTTTTTATTTAAGTTGACTCTTAATTCACACAGAATTAAGAATTTTTATACTGTTCAAGCGCAGGTTGGTTTTGGGGTAAGGGGGACAGAATATACAGTCTGTACAGTATACAAATCATAATTTCTATGTAACTTCTATGGGGACTCACAAAGATGTGTGTGTGTGTGTGTGTTGGTGCAATAGCCTAGGGGTTAGTTCGCCGACATATGGTGCAGTAGCACGTCAGGGCGTCTCGAGTTTGAATCCTGGCTCGAGGACATTTCCTATCCCCCTCTCTCTCTCCAACTTCACTTCCTGTCTCAATACTGTCCTATCTAATAAAGGACATATATATATATATATATATAATAATATTTAATGAAATAAATTCATTAAAAATAAATCTTAAAAAATAAAAATGTGTGTGCGTGCATGCGTGCGAGTGTGATTGTGACAGGAATTACAAGGAGATTTCAAAAGGCTTATATATCATACAGAATGAGATTTGTTCAGTAAATTTATAAAATAGTTTGAATAAACTAAATTGGCCTAAACTATATATATATATATGTATATTCATTTTTATTTTAACATTTTACTTTTAAAATGCTTTTGCTTTTGTTGCTATGGTGTTTCTATGTAGTTGGTAAGGCTTTGATTAAAAAAACTTCATGTAGAGATTTTTTATATTGAGATTTTTTTTAATGATAACATTCATTTATTCATTTTCTTTTCAGCTTGGTCCCTTTATTAATCAGGGGTCTCCACAGTGGAATGAACCGCCAACTTATCCAGCATATGTTTACGCAGTGGATGCCTTTCCAGCCGCAACCCAGTACTGGGAAATTAATGATAACATACACATTTAAAAGACATTAAAAGCCATTAAAAGCCATATTTCAATTTTAGTCTCATCAGACCAGAGTATTTTGTTTCTTATAATCTGAGAGTGCTTCAGATGCCTTTCTCCCCCGATCACTCAGATGGCCGGCCAGCTCTAGGAAGAGTCCTGGTGGTTCCAAACATCTTCCACTTACGGATGATGGAGGCCACTGTGCTCATTGGAACTTTCAGAGCAGCAGAATTTTTTCTGTAACCTTTACCATCCTTGTGCCTCGAGACAATCCTGTCTCGGAGGTCTACAGACAATTCCTTTGTCGTTATGCTTGGTTTGTGCTTTGACATGCACTGTCAACCCTGGGACCTTATATAGACAGGTGTATGCCTTTTAAAATCATGTCCAATCAACTAAATTTACCACAGGTCAACTCCAATTAAGCTGCTGAAACATCTCAAGAATGATTAGTGGAAACAGAATGTACCTGAGCTCAATTTAGAGCTTCACGGCAAAAGCTGTGAATACTGATGTACATGTGATTTTTCGTTTTTTTTTTTTTAATAAACTTGCAACAATTTCAAAAAACCTTTCACATTGTAATTATGGGGTATTGTGTGGAGAATTTGAGGAAATAAATCAATTTAATCCATTTTGGAATAAGGCTGTAACATAAAAAATGTGGAAAAAGTGAAGCTCTATGAATACTTCCAGGATGTACTGTATATTGCAATATACCTAAATTATATTGTTTTATAGATACAATCATTAACAATCATTAATTATTTGTATATATTCTTTGTAATGGCAACACGGTGGCTCAGTCATTAGCACTGTCGCCTCACAGCAAGGTTCGAGTCACGGCTGGGCCAGCTGGCATTTCTGTGTGGAGTTTGCATGTTGTCCCTGTGTTGGCGTGGGTTTCCTCCGGGTGCTCCGGTTTCCACCACAGTCCAAAGACATGTGCTATAGGTGAATTGAATAAACTAAATTGGCTGTAGTGTACGTGTGTGAATAAGTGTGTATGAGTGTTTCCCAGTACTGGGTTGCAGCTGAAAGCGTATCCGGATGTGTAAAACATAAGCTGGTATAGTTGGCGGTTCATTCCACTGTGGCGACCCCTGATGAATAAAGGGTGTAAGCCCAAGGAAAATTAATGAATGAATTCTCTGTCATTTTAATTCGCTGTGATTTACAATGCTTTGTGTAATTGCAAACTGCATGAAACTGGTGGGAGTGAAAAGGGTTTTTAGAGATGAATGTTTTAGATGGAAAGTTAACCATGACCACACACACACACACACACACACACACATTATAAAAACATTATTATAAACACTCTTCACTCTTGTTGTGCTGATTAATATTAATCGCGACCCTGTTTCCACATCTACAAAGGAAATCAATATTGTACAGTTTCGCACAGCGCTGGTGTGTGAAAACATAAGCCCAAAAGGTCAGCAGCCAGTCACTCCACGGCCGGGAAGCTAAAATCTCACTTCAAGGCTTCAGAGCAAACAGAACATTATTGTCAGAGATCCGTCTTTTTACAGCTCTGGAGGAAACCGTGGGACTGAACCTGAAAGGCATCTGTTTGACTTTAGCTACACAGTGCCACCTACAGATATAAAAATCTTTACCCACACACACAAACACACACCTTTATTTTTGTTATTGTGGGGGGCATTCCATAGGTTTCCATTGTTTTTATACTATAAAGACTGTATTTTTATTACCCCAACCCTACCCCTTGCTGATTTACTTTCTGAAAAAAAACTCATTTGTATGATATATAAGCCTTTTGAAATCTACTTGTAATACCTGTCACAATTACAAACACACACAGACTTTTAATGCTATCTTTGTGAGTCCCCTTAAAAGTTCCATAGAAATTTAGATTTTTATACTGTACAGACTGTATATTCTGTCCCCCTTCCCCAAAACCATTCCTCACAGAAAACATTCTGCACTTTAGCAGCCAAATACTTATTTACCTGTGATTAAAGAGTCAACTTGAATTATCAAGCTTTAAATATAAAAATGATTAAAACTCTTTTTGATATTTGAGTAAACGCTAATGGTCTAATCCAATTCTGTGATTTATGCTATGCTAAGCTAAAAGTGCTTCCTTTAAAGCCCAGAGATCGGCTGAATGAATTCATTCATTCATTCTCCTTCGGCTTAGTCCCTTAATTCATCAGGGCTCGCCACAATGGAATGAACCGCCAACTATTACAGCATATGTTTTACACACAGCTCATGCCCTTCCAGCTGCAACCCAGTACTGGGAAACATCCATACACACTCATTCACCCACACCAACACCAGGAGAATATGCAACCACACAAAAATGCCAACTGACCCAGCCAGGACTCGAACAAGCAACTTTCTTGCTGTGAGGCGACAGTGCTAACCACTGAGTTACAGTGTCACCCCTAAATTAATTCAAAAATAGAAAAAAATTTACTCCTTAACTCTAGTCAAGTTGTAAAATTTGTCTGTTTCTAAAATAAAAAAGGATGAGTTTTGCAATAACTACACTTTATAAATGTATAATATAACAAAATAAGTGTATAATACATCTCTTAAAGAGCCCCTATTATGGGTTTTTGAAAATGACCTTCCATGTAGTGTGTATCACAGCTCTTAGTGAAGTGAAATATCCAGCTAAAGCTTAAATCTGAAAGTGGACAGTTTTTAAAACTATTGATTCATCTATAAAAGAGTCGACTCATAGTGGTTTAAATGAATCGTCTTCATAACGAATCTTCAGCTGTTTCGGCGTGACGTCGTTCCGAAACATAATGGTTGCGCGCGCAGACCTGGCAAAATTCAAACCTGCGGCCCTGCCCACTAACACAGCAGCAAGACGCTCATGAAGACGCTGTGCTTACCTGGGTATTATTGGAAGTGTGAGGGAAAGGAGTCATTCAGAAATCTGCACGCTTAGTTTCTGCCTCCATCTTGTAAGGGACAGACGACACCAGGGGTGCAGGCAAAATAAGGACAAATTATTAGGTACACCGGCTGGCTGCTGAATGCTGGAAAAGGCTTGCGAATGGAGAGCGGGAGCCCGCGGAGATAGCTTGTCAGAGGACAGAGGATGCTACAACCTCCCGGCTGAGGATGTGATCGTTTAGAAAAGCAGAGTACAGGTAAGCACTTAGAACCTATAGCAGTTCACGGACGAGGTGCCACAGCAATGATTGCAAATAGAAATGATCTACATGTTTTGTTACTAGTAACCGCGTGTACTGTATCAGGTTGACTCTTTATATTCTCATATCGCGTCTAATGCAACGTTGTAAACGTGACGCGTGCTGCTTTGTTTACAGATTTAAATGCTTTCATGAGCTCGTTCCACTGCCGTTTGTCATTGCTATGGCCACCGTTAGCTGATCCTGCACACGTGCAGCGGTCAAGGTTCAGAATAGTTCAGCTTTTGCTGCTGTGTGGATTAAAACTGAATGTGTGTCATACTTAACATAAGCAATAAGCTTGTGTTTAACTGCACTGCTTTCGGCACTGAGGTGTCTGAACACTGTTGAGAACCGGGTACTGTTTACTGTGGTGTTAGTAAGTTTACTTTGAAGCGTGTTTCGGGCGTCCGCTACGATCGGATCCTATACCAATGTTGGCGACCCGCGGGCTTGATAAACCGGGCTGGGCATTTTACTGTCTCGCACTAAATGCTGTCGACCAATCGCAACCGGCTGTCATCGGCCCAATCAGCGCAGATTAGCTTCGCGCTAAGCAGGGGTTTGGAAACAAATGAATCGCTGAACGATTCATATGAGAGTCGCTGGGATAATTAGTTGAAAATAAATGCATATTATAAGACCATGAACGTGTTTTTTTGACCTTGCATACATATCAGTATGTTGTAGGAGACCCATAAAACAGAAATATGACCCTTTTCAATGTGTAATAGGGGCTCTTTTAAACCATCTTCTTTTTATTCATTCATTCATTTTATTTTTGGCTTAGTCCCTTTATGAATGGGGACACAGCGGAATGAACCGCCAACTTATCCAGCACATGTTTTACGCAGCAGATGCCCTTCCAGCTGCAACCCATCTTTGGGAAACATCCATACACACCCATTTACACTCATACCCTAGACAATTTAGCCTACCCAATTCACCTGCTGTACTGCATGTCTTTGGACTGTGGGGGAAACCGGAGCACCCGGAGGAAACCCATGCGAATGCATGGAGAACATGCAAACTCCACACAGAAACGCCAACTGACCCAGCCGAGGCTCGAACCAGTGACCTACCTACAGCGCCACTGTGTCGCCCCATCTTCTTTTTAACCAAATATAAAAAACATACTAATTTTAGAATCAACTGGACTGTAGATGAAACAAAACAGTGTTCTTCTGCAAGACAAATGCATTTTTTATTACCTTCACAGCGGCAACTGTTGCATAGTTTAGCTTTAACTTTGGGAATTTGTTCAAATCACTAACCCCTAAGACAACAATACTGATGTTTGATAAACAGCTCTAATTATTTGTGAGCTCTGCGCCTGGTTAACAACTATTTTCCCTAGTCTCTGGCTAATGTGACACAGACAAACTGCCCTCCTCTGTCCCCTGCTGTGGAGTTCAGTGGGTATAAAGAACCGAACGCTCGAGCTCATTAACCAGACTGTTTATATGGCATCGCCCTCTCAGTTTTACACAGTCACACCACAATAGAGCACAGTAGCTATACGTTTCCATCCAAAGATGCAAATTATGCGCAAAACTGAAATATCGCATTACAATTTTGCAAATAAAGCCTAGTTTCTATCCAATGAGTCAAAGAAAACAAAATTATCACTTCCTGATAAACTAGTGGCAAATATCAAAAAGAAAAATGGAATTTGCTGCGTTAAGACAAGCCAATGTTGGCATTTTATTTGTATATAATCAATTACTCAGAAGATAAAATGCAATGAACGCGCGTATTTAAAGATACACGCCGTGGCACCAGACAGCTGAAGTTTATTATCGGAAAGATGACTGAATTACTTCCTCTAAACAAGGTAAAATCTCATTTGATGACAACAGTGACTTGAGTCTTAAAGCCTTGTTGTATCTCAAAAGTTATTATGGATCATTGCAGGCTAGCAAGCATCACTATAGGGTTATGTTGTAATTGCATTTCATGTAAAGGGTAAAGATTTTCTTCTGACCATTTTACATGTAGAATTCACCCTATATACCAATATGACTCACACATCTATTGTCTGTTAGGTCCAATTTAGAGGTATCTATTGTTGCAATATGAGGTCAAACTGAAGCAAATTATGGAAGCTTTCTGGCTGGTTTTACAAACAAGGGTATTTTGGTTATGACGTTTTACACAGTGTCACACTACAATACAGCACAGCTACATGTTTCCATCCAAAATGCAAATTATGGGCAAAACTGAAATATTGCACAAAACATTTGCGAATAAAGCAGCGTTTCCATCCAATGAGTCAAAGAGAACAAAATGATCAATTCCTGAAAAAAAGTGGCAAATATGATAAAGAAAAATGGAATCTGCTGCGTTAAGACAAGCCAATGTTGGCATTTTGTTTGTATATAATCAATTACTCAGAAGACAAAATGCAATAAACGCACATTTGGAGATACAAGACCGCTCTTTGGGATCTCAGATGATCAAGACAGTTCTGGAGGTTATTAAACTGAACCATTTGATGATGGACTTTGGTTGAGAGATTTTAAAATTACCAAAATGGCATTTTAGATGTTAATAAAGATGTAATCTGCTGGTTTGTCCATTAATGCCGTCCCATCATGCTCATTTTTCTTATCACATGATCTGTTAAATCCAAATCACATGACTTTTTTTGATGCGCGTGTTAGAATTTATTTGGTAAATGTCTTTCCATCATAGTTTATGCACAATTTTTGTTATCAGATAAAAAGTTTATTCTAGGGCTGCACAATACAGTTGCAATCAGAGTTATTCAACCCCCTGATTTATTAGCCCCCCTGTTTATTTTTTTCCCCAATTTCTGTTTAACGGAGAGCAGATTTTTTCAACACACTTCTAAACATAATAGTTTTAATAACTCATCTCTAATAACTGATTTATTTTATCTTTGCCATGATGACAGTAAATAATATTTGACTAGATATTTTTCAAGACACTTCTATACAGCTTAAAGTGACACTTAAAGGCTTAACTAGGTTAATTAGGTTAACTAGGCAGGTTAGGGTAATTAGGCAAGTTATTGTATAATGATGGTTTGTTCTGTAGACTATGGAAAAATAAATAGCTTAAAGAGGTTAATAATTTTGACCTTAAAATGGGTTTTAAAAATTAAAAACTGCTTTTATTCTAGCCAAAATAAAACAAATAAGACTTTCTCCAGAAGAAAAAAATATTATCAGACATACTGTGAAAATTTCCTTGCTCTGTTAAAAATCATTTGGGAAATATTTAAAAAAGAACAAAAAATTCAAAGGGGGTTCAATAATTCTGATTGCAACTGTATATACAATATATACTGTGCATTGATGGATTTGCTCTTTAGTGTTTGGACTCTTAGCTGTGAATATTAAATCACACTAAACTGAACTGAACTGAACTTAAACTCTGAAAACTGAACTAACACTGTTTCAATTCACTATAATCTTCTGTAAAGCTGCTTTGACACAATCTACATTGTAAAAGCGCTATAGAAATAAAGTTGAATTGAATCGAATTGAATATATAATTTCAGCATTTATATTGCAATGGTTCCATTCACAATAGTCACATTGCAGCATCTGGGATTATTATTGTTGATCAGCGATGAAGAATGTACAGTGTTTACATGTTACATTTTATTTGATTATTCAATATTGAGGCAGGACAAAATAGATATATGCATGATGGTGCTTCTCGTAATGGTGGATCGAACATATTAAAGTTGCAATTCTAAGAAATATATGTGCTTTTAGTAAAAGAAGTACAGCTTATAACATTAAGATGCATATTTCCCTCTTCGTTTACAAATATTGTGATATATTGTGGATGGTTTTCTTGTGATATATTGCTGATATTGTAATCTATCATTATCAGGGGCAAGATATCATGATAATATCGTATCGTATTACTGTACCTGAATGTGAATACTTATTTCACTTTTTATCTTATTTATTTATTCTTGCAATTTCTTTGACTAAACTTCTCTACCAGTTTATTCCAACCTAAGTCAATAATTTCGTTCCAACAAGAGTTTTAAGTCGAATATGTGTTTATATCGCAATATAATGTTACGACCCTGGTCTAGGGACAAGGCCGCAACATAAAAGACCACTAGACAAATAAAAATCACTTTAATAACCCTTTGGAGTCGGGTCTCTTAATTTTTTTTTCCTTTTTTATATCACCCAAAAACGTGAAGCCTCGGAGTGGAACCACAGGAAAATAATAAACAAAAAAGTACACTAACTAAACACCCAAATGAAACTAACTAACCTAACAAAAATAAGCGAAGTAAAAATACAAAAACTACCCCTACCTCCCTAACTAGATATAAAAAACAGGAGAAAATATTTACAGAAAATAAAAGGTGGTGTCCAACCCCTACTGCTTCTTATCATGTACAATACAATATTTACTGTGTCACCAAACAAACCAAATGAAATAATAGGAGGGGGAAACACGGATAAATAAACCACAAAGGAGTCAACAATTACACAAAACGAAAACACAACGATACACTAAGCAACAAGAATGAAATATAGAATAACAACAGCTTCAAACAAAATGTCAACCAACAATCGCTCTCTTGTCCCACGCCCGTTCTTTCCTTTTTAAAAGACGCCCTGGGTCACTCCAGCCAATCCCAGGGCACGTCGCCTGCGTAACTGGGTGGGGCCTGCAGATGTAAGAGACGGAGAGAGAGACAGACACACACACAGACACACCTGCCATCGCAACAATAAGTTGCAGCAAAATAAAATATCACATATTTTTTCAATATAGTGCAGCCCTAGTTTGTTCTACTCAGTTGAGCATGAAAGTTTTTTATGCACACTGTCATAATTTATGGGCATCTTTGCATTTTCATTAAGCTTTTTTTATGCGATACTCCAAAATAAAAATAGGTTGGAAACATAGTTGTTCCTCAGACCATCATTCGGACATTGTTAATGGTTGCGAATAAAATTCCAGCCTTTCATGCATTTCCAGTTTGTTTACAAACCCTGGTGTTGATTTATCAAAGAGGAAGTTATAATGAGATTTACCAAAGCAAATGCAGATAAACCAGAAAATATATCTTGTGCGTGTCCCGGGGGGTTCAATTACTGCAGAATGACACGATCAGACATGATGGATAACTGGCTACAGCTAAATGTGTTTGGAGTGCAACTTCACAAACAGTAATGCAGTAAAATGAGAGAATGCCTAATTGCTTTTGTGCATAAATGTGTCTGAATGTGCATGCACAGGATGCATGTGAGACTGCTTTTTCGGATTCAGAATTACCAAATTACAGCCAGTCATTATTTCTTTCACTGTCACTAAGCATTAGCCCTTTTCTCATCTCTACGGCATTACCTTGATTGAAAAATGGTAATGAAGACGCATAATGAAGAGAGCTAATATCCTGCGGTCAATAAGACAACCTAATAAAGGCAGTGGATGTCCATCTATGTGCCGTGGCACCAGACAGCTGAAGTTTATTATCGTAAAGATGACTGAATTACCTCCTCAAAACAAGGTAAAATCTCATTTGATGACAACGATGACTTGAGTCTTAAAGCCTTGTTGTATCTCAAAAGTTATTATGGATCATTACTAGCTAGCAAGCATCACTATAGTGTTGTAATAGCATTTCATGTAAAGGGTAAAGATTTTTTCTGGACCATTTTACATGTAGAACTTTGCCTACATTTTACCAATATGGGCAGCGCTGTGGCGCAGTGGGTAGCAATGTCGCCTCACAGCAAGAAAGTTGCTGGTTCGAGCCTCGGCTGGGTAAGTTGGCATTTATGTGTGGAGTTTGCATGTTCTCCCTGTGTTCGCGTGGGTTTCCTCCGGGTGCTCCAGTTTCCCCCACAGTCCAAAGACATGCGCTATAGGTCAGTTGGGTAAGCTAAATTGTCCGTAGTGTATGTGTGTAAATAAGAGTATGGGTGTTTCCCAGTGATGGATTGCAGCTGGAAGGGCATCCACTGCGTAAAACATATGCTTGATAAGTTGGCGGTTCATTCCGCTGTGGCGACCCCAGATTAATAAAGGGACTAAGCTGAAAAGAAAATGAATGAATGAATTTACCAATATGACCCACACATCTATTGTGTGTTGGATCCAATGAAGAGGTGTCTATCCTTAAAATATGAGGTCAAACTGAGGCAAATTATGGAAGCTTTCAGGCTGGTTTTACAAACAAGGGCATTTTGGTTGTGACATTTACACCACGTCCTAACAACAAGCGACACTACAAGATTCCAGCAACATGCACTAAATCTGTCTGCACCAAATCTGATGCAACTAGGCATGGGCCAGTATATGATTCTGACGGTACACTCTCAGAAATAAAGATACGCGAGCTGTCACTGGGGTTGTACCTTTTCAAAAGGTACACATTTGTACCTAAAGGGTCCATATTGGTACCTCAAAAGTATATATTAGTACCTAAAACATTTTGAGAGGAACACTTTTGTACTTTTTAGGTACTAATATGTAGCCAACCCTTGAGGTTTTAATATGGACCTATCTGCTACAAATTTGTACCTTTCGAAAAGGTACAAAGCATTTTTTTAAACCCGTGACTTTTTAAAACCAAACTGCAGTAGCTAAACCTTGAAACCAGTATTGTCCCATGCCTAGATATGCGACAAGACAGAAAAAAAAAAGAAAAACTATACTTAATTTCATTCAGCCACTGTATTCCCAACGAAATGGTAGGTTATATTCTAATTAAAACATATTTAATTGTTTTAAAAATACACAGGCTGAGTGAATGTGTGATTTGCGTGACTGGGTAACAATTCTGACTTTCAAACCGTCTGCTAGTTATATCCTTTTCAATTCATCATTCAGTATATGGCAATAAATGTCACATGATATTTAAACTCACATTGGTAGCATTTAACACTGAATACAGCACATGTAGCCTACCTGAGGTGATAATTGATAGGGTTGAATATGCTGTTGATTTGCTGCGACGTCGTTAATACGTTAAAACGTTAATAAAATTTAAAAAGGGCACCTAGGTTACCACTTTTTCCAGATTTAATATATTTTGTGTCCCCAGAATGTGTCTGTAAAGTTTCAGCTCAAAACACCCATCAGATTATTTATTATAACTTTCACTACTTTGTACTTTACAACTCTCGACAGATTTTTACTGTTTTTGTGTACTGTGTCTTTAAGGCTAGTCCTCCCCACCCACCATTCCCACGTGCCTGTCTCCGCTCTCGGCTGCCTCAGACAACTGACACAGACATAAAGGAAGCAGATCTCACGTAACGTTTGTGAGAAAAACTACAGTAAGAGCTTTTCCAAAGATTATTTGATGCTTTTGTTGTGGAGCTGAAATGATGAGTCACACACAATGTCGTTACAAAGTTCACGCACACACACAGACACAGTCACAGAAACGCGCACACACACACACACACATACAGCTCGCATTTAGCTTTGCACTGTCATTGCACGCAAATGTGACAGGATACAGGTTAATATCCACTGCTGTATGGATATCTGTTACGTTAATGTACGAAATAAACCTAATTTAACATCCAGAAACCAGGATTGAAGCGTCTTTTATAATTGTACTGACATGCAGCTGTGGTGAAGTAAATCTGAAGTAAATATCTGTAATTTATTACACACATACATGTTTTAAAACATTTTAAACTTGTAAAACTTACTCTTGATCACATTTGATGATGATTGATGATCCTAGCAAACTGAACAGACTTTTATCTATGGTTGTTTTGCGCACGTCCTGTCTTGTTGATTTGATTATAAACGTTACTACGGAGAAATGTTAATAGGCAGCTGTCAATCAATTCGGTGGGCGGGGGACCGTACTCCTATGTCAAGATGAGGTCGATCTCAAAACCGCTCCAATGGGTCCACCGTTTTTATGTTGTTAAATTGAAAAAAAATGACTGTGTTAATATCACCCCAATATGACGGCCTATACACTATACCTACACATATGTCTGTCCAAACAGCTTGAAAAGTAGATTTTTCACCATAATTTCGCTTGACGGTTTGGACAAAACTCGTAACACGGAAAACATACCTTTTATCGCGTGTGGTTAAATGACATGGTGTAAGATGGGTGTTTTTACTATTACGACATCACATTTGTCAAAAGATGAAGGGAAATTTGATTGCAAGAAGGTCGCTGACTGTGTGGAGTCTGCGTGTACGTTCTCCCTGTGTTCCCGTGGGTTTTCTCCATGTGCTTCCCCCACTGTCCAAAGACATGCGCTGCAGGTGAATTGAATAAGCTAAATTGGCCGTAGTGTATGGTGAGTGTGTGTAGATGTGTGTGTGTGTGTGTGTGTGTGTGTGTGTATGTGTGTGTGTGTGTGTTTACCAGTACTGGGTTGCAGCTGGATGGGCAACCCCTTATGGATAAAGGAAAAAGCCGAAGGAAAATGAATGAATGAATGAATGAAGGAATGAATGAAGGAATGAATATTATGTCAATATGGGATTAAAATGCCTCAATAGCTAGCTACCATCCAACTCACTGTAGGAAACAACAAAGACTCCTCAAAATACGATGCTGAAGCCCCTGCTATCTGTTTAAGACTGCTTTAATAACAAATCACATTGGGAATTGGTGAGTTCTGAAATGGTTAACACCGTTTTCATTAAAAATCAAGTTAGTGATGTGCTGTTTAAAAATGTCAGTTTTTAAGTCTTTTTAGATCTAAATGTTTAATTGCATTAGATTAGACTGTGCACAGTGCTGTAGGTCTGTACAGAAAGATGCATCTGCGTGTGGAATATCCTGTGGAGACAACATGTGATGCATGTCTTCAATAACAGCACATTTCTAATCTGCTGGAAAGGACCGCTGATGGTTTGTGAATCAAAGCTCCTCTGTTATTACTCCATCTGTTTCCTCTGGATATGGCTGCCATTGTGTTACTTTTTTTTCTCTTATTCACACAAACTTTTTTATCTATTAATTTTTATTCATTCATTTCGGCTTAGTCGCCACAGCAGAATGAACCGCCAACTTATCCAGCATATGTTTTACACAGTGGATGCCCCTCCAGCTGCAAGCCAGCTCTGGGAAACATCCATACACACTCATTCACACTCTATGGCTGATTTAGCTTATTCAGTTCACCTGTACTGCATGTCTTCGGACTGTGGGGGAAACCGGAGCGCCTGGAGGAAACCCACACCAACACGGGGAGAACATGCAAACTCCACACAGAAATGCTGACTGACCTAGCAGGGGCTCGAACCAGGAACCTTCTTGCTGTGAGGTGACAGTGCTACCCACTGCGCCACTGTGTCGGCCATCAATATTTATTTATGCATTTATTTATTTCATTATTTGTTTTTGGCCTGTGTTTTTAACACGGTGATAGAGATCTTTACATCTCAGTTGCTGCATTGTAATCTTTTGATCAGCTGACTTGTTTTTAGTTTTTTATGTAAAATACATTTTCAGTAAATTTTTTTTCTTTGCTTAATGAAAAGCAAAGAAAAACAAACAAAAAAAATGTTAAAAGGTAACAGGTTCTTAATTATACTAGAGAGCTCACTAGTAAATTCTAGTATGATTAGGTGTGATAGCTAAATAATATAAAATAATTGTGAAACTATTTTGGGGGATTTAAATCAAACATTATAAAACAAACTATTAATTTAGATATTTTATATTTAATTTGGAGACACAGTGGCGCAGTGGGTCAGTTGACATTTCTGTGTGGAGTTTGCATGTTCTTCCTGTGTTCGCATGGGTTTCTTCCGAGTGCTTCGGCTTCCCCCACAGTCCAAAGACATGCGCTGTAGGTGAATTGAATGAACTAATTTTGCCATAGTGTATGTGTGTATGTCATGGTCCTCCAGATTGGGGGTTGAACATTGGGCTAACAGCTCACCTCATAAAAACTAGATGTTACGAAACACCAATATAGTGCGGCTAAATATCAACTTCAATATAAATGGCCTTGGAAGTAAGTATATTTAATTTATATTGTATTTACCCGATGAAGAGTTCAGATATGAAGAGTTCAGATGCAAAAACCTCTAAATGCCATCAGAAATGTTTATGGCTATGGTTCAAGTATTTCAATTTAAAGGCAATGAAAACTTATTCATCACTATAAAATGTTAATTTCTGAGCCTACACACAAGAGTCAGAGAAAAATGCTCATTTAAGAAGAAAATATCAAATGGCATTTAGAGATTTTTGCATCTAAACCCCTC